>JAZDUA010000478.1:1135000-1193578 GCA_038098605.1 Gryllus longicercus | reverse complement strand
GGCAGGGCGTAGGGTAGGTGGACAGGGGGTAGGAGGGCAGGGCAGGGGAAGGGGGGCAGGGCAGGGGGTAGGGGGGCAGGGCGGCGGAGCGGGGTGGGGTAGGGGGCAGGGCGGCGGAGCTGGGCGGCGGGGCGGGGCGGGTCGGCGCGGCTGGGGCCAAGGCGCAGCTCTGCGGCGGCGCAAAGGTCACGTTCGCCTCGCCCGCCCCGGGTGCGAACCCGGCCCCTTCGCGCCAGAGGAACGATGCGTACGTGCCGCCGGGCCGCCAGCCCTCTCGAGAGGGCCGGCGAAAGGGGCGAGGGTGTCGGCGCGCTGCGCGGGGTGAGACTGAATGTGGGTGGGTTAACTGTCGACGAACAGAACAGAGTATTGAGTAGGTAAATACTGGAGTGGGAGGCGAGGCGAATGGGCGAACTGAAGAAGTGTCCACATTATTGATAATACATAATATTTGTTTTTTGTGATTAGTCCGTGGCGGCGTTGAAATAAAATAATTAGAAGCGTTGACTTAGCCAACAGTATTAATTAATACAAGAGCACGACAAATAGACATTTTCTGGGATCTGAACAGCAGGTAAGTGACGTTAGTGACTTAGCTATCAAAAGCTGCTCTTGAATAAAATAGGCTGGCCAAGACAGCTATTTTAATTAATTTATTTAATCTTCAAGATCTTATCCCACGCCAACGTTTTGAAACTGCAGTCGTCTGCGATTGCAAGGAGATTGCCAACACGCACCGGCCAGCAGTAAGACGTATTTATAACCTCACACTTGGAAGGCGACATGACACTTAGCTACCCCATAGGCCCCATTTCATCAGGACGCTTCGGCCTTCACACCCCGTGATTAACATAACATGTTATTGAATCTGTCTAACTCATAAAATCTAACGTTTTTTTACTCCAAAGCATTTTTTTTACAGAAAACATTAAAGGCTCAGTCGAAGCGTCGTAACACGTGGCGAACTTCACTTCGAGGCTCCGGCCTTTGTCCTTCGCGATTACCAGAAAACATTGTAGCGCATCATATCTCAAGCATTTTGTCAATCACTTTCATAATCAATTAAAACGGGAAATTCTCGTTTGAAGTAAAAAGCCCTATGATTCCAACATATCTGGGGTATAATAATGAAATACCCGAGAGAGAAAACCAGAACGGAAACAATTTAAATTTTATAAAACATTGCCTATCTCCAAACCTCTGTACGGATGCGATACGTGGGCCGCAAAAAAACGATTTTACTATAATTCAGACTTTAGAGATGAGGCCTTTGAGATAAATCAACGGCTGCACTGTATTAGACAAAATAAAAGTGAGATAAACGGAAGAATTGAAGTACTCCCATTAATAAATAAAGAACTAGAATACAAGACCGTATGGTCCCAACATCTACATAGAATGAGTAGTGATAGCATCCCGAAACAAATACCAACGACACACCATTCCCGTGGTAAAAGAAATATCGTCCGCCCAAGATTCAGATGGCAGAAGACGGACCGGGAGACTGCTAATGCCCGAAGAGATGATTGTGATGAACTAAATAACAAAATCCCATCCCGCCACTCGCTCATCGGGTTCGTTCAAGAATCTCCCGACGTCACGAGTGAAGTCCGGAACGTTGGACATGTGAGTACTTCGCGCTCTTCTGTGCGCCAAGACCTGTGGCCAATTGTCCTCTGAAAGGCAGATTCGGGAGGCAGATTCGGGAGGCAGATTCGCGAGGCAGATTCGCGAGGCAGATTCGCGAGGCAGATTCGCGAGGCAGATTCGCGAGGCAGATTCGCGAGGCAGATTCGCGAGGCAGATTCGCGAGGCAGATTCGCGAGGCAGATTCGCGAGGCAGATTCGCGAGGCAGATTCGCGAGGCAGATTCGCGAGGCAGATTCGCGAGGCAGATTCGCGAGGCAGATTCGCGAGGCAGATTCGCGAGGCAGATTCGCGAGGCAGATTCGCGAGGCAGATTCGCGAGGCAGATTCGCGAGGCTGATTCGCGAGGCAGATTCGCGAGGCAGATTCGCGAGGCTGATTCGCGAGGCAGATTCGCGAGGCAGATTCGCGAGGCAGATTCGCGAGGCAGATTCGCGAGGCAGATTCGCGAGGCAGATTCGCGAGGCAGATTCGCGAGGCAGATTCGCGAGGCAGATTCGCGAGGCAGATTCGCGAGGCAGATTCGCGAGGCAGATTCGCGAGGCAGATTCGCGAGGCAGATTCGCGAGGCAGATTCGCGAGGCAGATTCGCGAGGCAGATTCGCGAGGCAGATTCGCGAGGCAGATTCGCGAGGCAGATTCGCGAGGCAGATTCGCGAGGCAGATTCGCGAGGCAGATTCGCGAGGCAGATTCGAGAGGCAGATTCGAGAGGCAGATTCGAGAGGCAGATTCGAGAGGCAGATTCGCGAGGCAGATTCGCGAGGCAGATTCGAGAGGCAGATTCGAGAGGCAGATTCGAGAGGCAGATTCGAGAGGCAGATTCGAGAGGCAGATTCGAGAGGCAGATTCGAGAGGCAGATTCGAGAGGCAGATTCGAGAGGCAGATTCGAGAGGCAGATTCGAGAGGCAGATTCGAGAGGCAGATTCGAGAGGCAGATTCGAGAGGCAGATTCGAGAGGCAGATTCGAGAGGCAGATTCGAGAGGCAGATTCGAGAGGCAGATTCGAGAGGCAGATTCGAGAAGCAGATTCGAGAGGCACGTTCGCGAGGCACGTTCGCGAGGCACGTTCGCGAGGCAGGTTCGCGAGGCAAGTTCGCGAGGCAAGTTTGCAAGGCAAGTTCGCGAGGCAAGTTCGCGAGGCAGACTCACGTGGCAGGTACACGAAGCAGTTCGCCACACTCTCTTTGTACAGGCTGCATGACTAAGATATAAAATACAAACCTCTGTGTGAAATTGATTCATAACAAACATTTGTCTAATAATAATAAATATTTGTCTAATTCTGTATTAATCTATGTTATTATTCAGTACTACTCTAAAATGTAAGAGTATACAAGGCTAATCATCGTAATATTTTTTTTACTACGCCCTATACTTATACAGCAACACATGACTGTTTATTTTTGCATTATTCACAGATAAATTGAGAACGCATTAAAATACGTGCTTTTTCATTTCAGTTTATTGAAGATGAGTTGGCTGATGAAGAATTGTTTTCGTATCGAACTGCGTGGTGTTGTTTGAGAACAATAAAAGGAACAGCCTGAGCAGCAGCAGCAGTGGAGTCGACAACGGCAGTGGAATGGAAGTCTTTGCGGGGGGCGGGGGTGGGTGAGAAGGGGTGATCAGCGCACCAGTGCCGACGCGCGGCTGGCGCAGACAGTTCGATGAACTTTGGACACAGGCGCGTCGGAGGGCAGGTTCGCGGCAGTCGCAACCCCCCAACCCCACCCCCACCTCACCCCCCGGCCCCCCGGCAGCGCTCGACATCTCCCCAGTTAGCGAGGAGCTCGCCAACTTGTGAATGTGCAATCGCCGACCTCCTTCCAATTGCTGAGGACCCTCGCCAATATCCTGCTATTCCCGGAACCGGATGTGACCAAAGGGAGCCGGTCAGCGCGCCATCCGAGAAACAAGGGGACAAAAGTAGAAGTTTTCCTTTACGGGCCCGCGTTTGCGCGAACGGAGGAGAGGAGGCCCCGCTCGAAAGACCACGAGCAAGCGGAAGTACGCAATTTGAACTAATCGATCGATTTCTGATGTCGTGCCGTTTTGTAGTAAGTGTTTTACGAATTTAATGAAAATTCCGTCTTTAGATAAACAATCTGTCTAAAAATAACAATCTATTACTGAAAATAGTTATTAAAATGTTTATGTTGAACTTATTCTTAGATCTCGACCAGTATTGAGTAAGTAGTTCCACATTTATAGTAGAAGCTAATTATATTTCTTGTATTTTTATTTCTGACTGATCTGGGTGACTTTTTTTCTGAGAATACCCTAGGTGAGGCATTGCGTTTCAACTCTGTGCATCAATGTTCCATCAGATCTCTGTGATAACAAACAATTAAATGTCTGGAAGCCAATAGGACTTTTATCTATATTTTTTTCTTATTATCCTTTCATTGACGTTGTATTTTCCGTGAATTATTCAAATCAATATTTTTGTTCATTAGACTACATTGAAAAGAAAAGAAACTACAATAAGATTGAAATTGTGCCCTTTGATTGAAATGTGTATACATAATAAATATAATGAAAAATAATGAGGAGCACAGCTGGTATATACACACAGACACGCACACATGTATAGTTCCCTGAACAGTATTTTATCAACGTAAAAAGGTTTTGAATGGCATAATGCCCTTAATCTGTAAATTATAAGAACGAGGAAGAGTTTTGTTTTAAATGATGGAGTGATGATTATAACATAAATTACTTTAAGGATTTTTTGTGATTATTGTAAAAAAGTGAAGAGGAGGATCAGCAATAATGGTCAGAAATAATATAAAATCCGGGATCATATCAACCGAGAAGTGTTATACATGAAATATTCTGTAACTGCCAATACTAATTTAATCACAGGTATCTTTTTAACTAAAGTCTGCTCTTTTCACCAAACGACCAGCACGTATTTCACATTCTATCTCGGTTCACATTAAACGCAGGAATGATTGCATCCCGAATTCTGTACCATTCTCGCTCTCGAACGCTCCGATCAATATATCGAGTTTTGTTTCCGCTTGATTCAACCGCGTGTGCGTCGCGAACCGCGCTGAAGGCTGAATGGCTCTGCATATCCACCTGTCGGGCGGCCGCTTCCTGGACCGACACGGATTTACGCTTTAGAAATCAGTACTCACTCCCCCCCCCCCCCCCGCGGAGAAGTACCGGCCTTGACCATCCGGCTCGCCTGCGCGCTGTTACTCCACCGCTAAGTACGGCGTGATAATGCCGGCGCCCCGGCCAACTCGAACCGTTAGGGCCCGCGTCGACTCTCTCTTCTGTGTATTAAATCGGGATTACCGCGGCGTCCGGCGGCCAGCTTAATAGCGACGCCGCGCCCCGCTCGCTCCGTCGCCCGCAGCCCCCCGGGCGCTCGCCTCACGCGCATTCCTGCGCACACCGCACACCAGCGCACCAGCGCACCGGCGCACCAGCGCACCGGCGCACCAGCGCACCGGCGCACCCGCGCACCCGCGCACCGGCGCACCAGCGCACCGGCGCACCAGCGCACCGGCGCACCAGCGCACCGGCGCACCAGCGCACCAGCGCACCGGCGCACCGGCGCACCCGCGCCCCGGCGCACCAGCGCCCCGGCGCACCAGCGCCCCGGCGCACCAGCGCCCCGGCGCACCAGCGCCCCCGGCGCACCAGCGCACCAGCGCACCGGCGCACCAGCGCACCAGCCCGCCCTCCCGGCTTGTAACGAGCGCCTTCGCATCGCCAACTCCGCGGCGGGCGCTGCCCGACCGAAGAATTACGCGCTCAAGAATTCTCACTTCTGTTCGTATTTAAATGTTCTTGTTTGGGGAACATTATTCAGAAATATATATTCATAGAAATAATAACAGCTATTACATTCAAGTGATGGGCATTAAATCAAGAAAGGGTAAAACATCATGAATAATAAAGCAATAAACTACAAATAAAAAATGAAATTGTTAAAAAATTTAGTTTCTGTTTCAATAAGGTCAAACAACTATTACAATTAAAAAAGATATCAATATTTATGTATTTTTTAAAATCCCTATTATGCATAGTTACGCATTTTTATTTTCAGAACAATATAGAAAAATATATATTCATGAATGTAGCAAAATATTAAATATAAATGAGGTCGTATACTATGTGGACGGGTATTAATAAAATCAACTAATTGTCTTATATTAATTACACTTTTTAAATTCTTTAAGATGGGCAATAGGTATAGAGGTTGAAACCTACGTGTCAAGAGATGTATTGTAAAATACTAACAGCTAGTTAAATATTATGATAAATAAGTAATGTTTTCGAAAATAGAAGTATAATTTGATTGTTAATAGCTCAGAATTTACTTTCTGTCTATTTCTCTTGCTCTCACTAATAACTATATTGTCTCGTTCCTGTTTATATCACAAATTCGTTTGAAGAAATATGCTTTTATCATCATTAATCTTGCTGTTCCTATCTCCATTTTTATTTTTCATTTTTCTTTATTCCTATAAACGCTGCAATAATATCTCTTGTCTGTACATTCACACTTGCATTCACACTTGTATTCATTTGTTGTACTTCACATGCCCTTTTCTTTCTCTCCACTAATTTTTCCGCGCTTCCACTTTACCTTCGCAAGAATACCCGCGCTGTTGTGAACCATATCTACTCACATTACTCGAAAACGACCCCCATCTCTTTCCCATTGCAATCTACCCAATCACACATCCACGCTTTAACATCCCTCCGCGCAGAACGGTGGAAGCCGCCGCTTTCGCGTGTGCTACTCTATTAGAACGAACTGCGGCGCAACGTGTTTGCCGAGGCAATCGTTGTCCCTATTAGCGAGCCAATATAAACCGCCGTAATAACTGTATTCCAAACAGAGTTTCGAAATGGTCGGAGGACAGTGGACTTTAACTAAGCGAACGTGTTGAAGCTGTTGCGACCGATGTTTGGTAACCAAGATCTGCAAATGCTCTGCCAAATGTTGTCGTTGTTGCTAATAAGCTAACCACGTACAGAATTAATTGGAAAAATACTAGCAAAATTCCTGTGCTAAGTGCTGCCTCTAGTTCCAAAAGAGATTCTTGAAATTTACTAATATTCAGTTTCTTAAATACTTCACTACAGTTTGCAAATTGATCTCACTGTGTGTCGCTTAAAATCTTACCTAAACATACAACACTTATAAACGAAAATTATTAGAGACACTGTTCCTGTGAATCTTTTGACTGAATACCTTCCGGTGAGTTGTATTACCTCGTAAGGCGTATACGAAGGCGATTGTTGTCTATACGAATGTGCTCCATCTCTCAACATTGCTTTCCACATCATTTCAACATTCCATCTTAGTTAATTCGCAAATTCTTTTAATGTTTAGAATAGGGTCGTAAATAGTGTCAACAGAAAGTAATATTATATGGGGTTTATCACCAATAAAAAAATCTGCCGGAAAGAAAAATATTTTTTTGTATTCCAGCATTATAAACAACACTCTCTGTTGCAAGAAATCGTTCATAATTGGGCATTTCACATCACAAATTATGGCGTATTAGATATTACGGCACGAGTGATGGTATCATCACACGTTCAGCCAATCGCGGCCAGTGAATCGGGAAGAGGTAGTGGTAAACGGAGCAGCCGACCATCAAAATTAAGTTTGATTCCCTTAAAAAATTTATAAGGCTGATATACAACAAAAGCGTATGCAACTCGTTATTGCTTTATTGCAATCGTACAAATGTAAAAACTTACTCCTAACGTCGCTCGTATTCGAAACCTGTAACTCATGCTATAAAGCTTAACATTATAAACTAATTCAAACTACTATTATGACATTTGGACTCAACGAAATACTTCAGAATCTCAGAAAATTCTTATACAATGTGCGTAAAAAGCTTACGGTTAGCTTGGGAGTATGGTCTGCTGCAACCAATCTCCTGAAATTTGTTGGCCTGGTCGTCCTGTCCGCGTCGCTAGAGATGACGTTTCGACCATTACGTTGCGGCCCTATTACGAGGTAAACTGCTCGTTTGCGTTTTATTCCCACTGAATATTTTGATTATCGATAAATTATAAGTCGACTGTCCAATTAATTGAGAACATTTTCCGCTTATTTTAGTCGATGAACGTCTGCTTTGAAAACAGATTCCTTCTTTTATTATTTCTTATTGAACTTTTGTATTGAACTATTTTGCCTCGAACGTTTCTTCTAGAATTGACATGTGTAGTTGTGAAGTGTACTGCATACTTTGAAAACATAATACTGAAACAACTTGTTAAAATAACGACACATTTAAAACTATTTCACCAAGTTAGGTTTCGGAGAGTCTGCAATGGAAACGTGGTATTAGAAATTTTCACAAATTAATTGCACATGCAAGCATTATTTTAAATTACCCTTGCGACCGCAAGTTGTGTATAAGCTATTTCTGTCGGGATGGACAATGTTTACATTTACAGTATAGAATAGTCAATTTTAAACCAACAATTTTTTGTTTTTAATTTTTTAATGTTTTTGTGTCATTTTAGTCGTGTTTTAAGTTTTGTCGGGTTTTGCAGACGTAACACAAGTTTGTGGTATGTCTAACTTAATTTCTGCGAGCCCAAGGACGGCTACGGTTTACAGAAAGAACCCTAATATCATGTTTGTTACTTGTTGAAAGTTATTATAGCTTGTGAATTGTGTTTTTGGGTGCCAAGAACACGCGTCAGAAGTTTAAGCACAACGTTGATGGGTACATATATAAAAATAGTACGTTTGATATTGATCTTCAGTTGTAGGCAGTATAACCCCAAAAGAAAAAAAATGTGTTTGTTGTTTGAAAAGAATTGGGTTAATTCATTTATTGAATTAAGATTATTTTCAAGCTACCTCTGCACTAGAGCATGCAATAGATTTTACCGGTGAGCGTGAGAACTCTTTCTTGTTAGAGAGTGCAGTCTTGGAATAAAGTTGTGAGAGACGTAACGATTCGACTACGTTTAAGTCGATTGTCCTATACTAACACAAAATACACATTTTCGAGCGTGGTGCACACAATAAATCAATCCTGTTAAACTAAACACTGCCTAAGAAAAAACTCGCTCCCCTTCTTCGTTTCCTGTGTGGGGTACGAGAAGGAAGGGAAGCGAAGTTTGGAAACTTGCAGCGGCCTCGCAACGGATGCGGTTGGGGCAGGGAAGTAACTAATGGTAAAAAGAGAACTTTCTTTAAGTTCATTTTCTCGGATGTTCGATATTAGTAGGCGAGTTTTGTTACCCGTCTCTTCCGTGCTGAACATATGCTAGTTAAAGATTTTCTTGTGGAAGGGACATCACTTGAGACAAGGCGATGGTTCGAATCTTTATCTGGAACTGTGTTCGTCTGGCACACGCCTGTTGTTATGTCGGAGGTTGAGACCCGTGTAAAATATACGGTAGTTGGTTCCGAAGGAAAATGACAGGGCCAATGCAGCTAAGGTCTAATGGATTTGCTATTTCTTATACAAAAATGCTCATTTAACCAGCGGTTGTCGATTTGGAGAGCTCTAGTAGTCTAATTTGGCATCATAGAAGCCTTCCCACTTCTGTTCACATACACACACACACATTCACACACTCAGACACGTACATAATGCGCTCCGCTGCCTCACATGTCGGAAGATGAGAGTTTCTTCTGGCTGGAGCGCTCCACCACAGGGGGGCGATACCTGGAGAGCGAAACCCCGCAAGACTGCGTGTAGGTCGACACCAGCTATCACATCTCAGCTGGAGAGGAACACCACCATCTCCCAAGATCAAAAAACAAACGAAGCTGATGATCAAAGCGGTTGATTGTTTCTCTTGACAAAATTCTGGTGTCAATGCTTAAAGTTTACCATCAATGATATATTGTTGAAGAACATTAGAGTTCAAATTCAAACGGGAGTACATAAATAATCTTTCCAAATAACTGACAAAACTTTTCTTTATTATTTAAAACAAATATATAAATACATCCTTCTTTTCACATTATTATTTGCTATATTTTCCTCGAACAAAAATGTTACTAAATGTATTTATAAAAATCGTGAAATTATCAATAAAAAATATATATGAGAGTATACACCTAATGTATTAAAGCAGTTACAGCTACTTATATTTATTATGATTTTTTAAATATATTGCAATAATATCTTACAAAACACATTTTTACCACCCTTAGTTTATAAACATTATTAATGTTTTGTTTCACGGTGAATAAATGCCTTTGAAGTGAAAGTCCGATACTCTTAATCCAGTTCATTATCATATATCTCTGCGTTTGTTACAAAGTTACCAAATTTTAGATCTCACTGATGACTTTGGCAAAACATCTGTAGTATGGTTCTCTGCGAAATTTTCGTACGTTGAAGGTTCTGACCTGATAATTTGTTGTAAAGCCACTCGCCATAATTTAGGAAGATGAGTTACGAAAACGGCTAATTACCTCTGCTCGCGCGGTCGAGAACAAAGGAAAAATAAGGAAGCCTCCGAAGTTAGGCTTGAGAACACACAGCAGAAGCGTGGCGAGAACCTATACAAAATTACAAGCTGTCAGACCGGATCGAAAGTTAGCCATTCTAATTCAGGTTGGCAAGCACCGCCTTGTTAGAGGGAGGAGAGGGAGAGGGAGGGCGGATTACACAAGTTTCTTTGCGGCGCGCGCCGGATTCTCTCTCCCTCTCGCCGCCCACGCCCTCTTGCCAGGTTTCGTAAGTCTTTCGAATTTAAGAGCACGTAACGTCAACCACAAAACGTACAAAGCTTAGCATTTATTGATATCTGTCAATTTGACAAAACATTCCCCACTATTGAAAACGAGAGTTCTGCACTACATGGGTCGTTGGAGAACGCTAGAACTATGAACGAATGAGTATAATAAGCAGAGAGTTACATGTCTTTAATGGAAATAACTGATTTAAAAAAACCAATGCGCAGTGTTATTTAGAAAATATATTAGCACACAAACTAAAGTTTTGTTAAAAACAAAAGATTGACATAATAAAAAAATATAGTAAGTCCACTAATTTATGTATGGTTTTTACATGATTATTAAGCTTCTGATACACTTAGGTAACTGTAAATACTCCTGTCAAAGCTTTATCTGTGCGCTTAGAATACCAACATTTCTCAGTTTCTCAGTGATCGAATCTGTCGATATACACTTGTAAAGCGGAGTTTTCTAGTGAATATTTCCTCGGATAGGTGAATTCCAGAAAAACGGTGCCAAATTCTTTAAACTACAATCATTTTAAGGTTGTACTAGAACTCAAGGTTTAGATATGGACCGTGTTTAGAAGAAAACATAATGCATTAGAGACAAGTTACATAATTTTATTGTACAAATTCAATGTCCTTAAGCGAATAACGTAAGCTATATAAATTCCAAATTATGGCAGAAACGGGCTTCGTAATTGAACAAAGATGTGCCAGCACACGCAACAGTCACTTCTGCAACGCAGACCTCCTGCAAACGAAACGCACCCTTCCCTTCCACGAGGGCTGCACAGCTGCAGTCGATGAACTGCCACCATTAGCATGCGACTCAATTTGCTCCGCCCTGCCTCTGCCCCCGCCCCCGCCCTCGCCCGCCCCTTGGCCTCGGGATAGATGGTCCTTGAGCGCCCCACACGCTGCATCTCCAGCTCCACAGCTTCCTCCTCCCCCCGCCCCCCCCCCGCCCGCGGGCCCTTGAAGCAACCGCGCCCCGGCGCCCAAGTGCCCCTTCGCCCAATCCGCTCGCTCCGCCCGCCCCGCCCCCTCCAACCCCCAGCCCTGACGCGGCTGCTCTCCCCGCCGCAAACCGCCACCGCCCCCGCCATCCCTACTGCTCCCCGCTCTCACCCTGCTCGCTCCCAGTGCCGCCGCCCCACCCACGCACTCGCCGCCCGCTCCGCCTCCAGCGACGACTACGCCGTTCCCTCTCTGCCCTCCCAAACCCCGGCCCCACTACGACTGCTCTCGCCAACGCAAACCACCGCCCCCACCCCCCACCGAAGTCTCCACTGCTTCCCCCGCTCGCAGCCGCTGCCGCCACCCCCCCTCCGCTTCCTGCGAAGACTCTGCCGTCCCCTCTCCGCCCCCGCCTCCCGGCGCCGGCGCCGCCTGCTCACATCGCTGTGGGGCCCTCGACGGCATGAGAGGCTCCTCGCCGCCCGCGAGCGCCGCCCCCGCCCGCTCTATTCCCTGTATTTCGGCGCGAGGGGGATTGCGAGCGGGATTGCGCGAGGGGGATTTCGGCGCGAGAGGAATTTCGGCTTCCCGAAACCGCTTCTTGTCATTCCCAATACAGACTAACGTTTATATGGATATATTTCGTAACATACTTTTCTCGCTCGTATACGTTCAATGACAGTGTATACGTCTTTATATCTTTGTCATACTTTCCGAGATCTAAAAATAATTCGATTTTTAGATTTCTGTTAATTCTACACTATTATTATGCCAAATAAATAAACCAATAGCTGATTTATTGGATCTGTAATTTTCTAAAACCTTAGCACAGACATATTCACTCCTAACAGCACCATGCAGTGTGTCTGGAGATTCAAAGAATTTTATTTGGCCAGACAATCAGCAGATATAATGTTTAATACTCTGACACATTTGATACATTAGACAGAATGGAAAGAAAAAGTATGTTAATTTGGTGATTTTTTTCAGACAAGAACATTTGGAGTAACTAACAATAAATAAATTTACATTAATTATTACGTATATTTTGTAATTACATTATTTCGTAAATATATTGTACATTTTGTAAAAACATGACGAATTCGTTTCAGTATTAAACTATTGCTAATTTCTAATATTTGAACTGAAAAGAATCACATAAGGACTAAAACGTTCAAATTTAATAATAAATACTTTTTATAAATATTTAATGTTGTCTTTACGCATAACTGTCAATCAATATTGGCGTAAAATAGAATTCTACCGCTTAACAAATACAGGATGCATGTCGTAACACCATTTTGTATACGACTATATAATAATGTGAAAAAGTGAGAATATTAAATTTTAAATATAAAATATTTTGAAACATGGGGTATTTAAGTACGTGAATTGAAATATAAAACAATTACGCCTTGCCCGTGACACAAATTTTTCCGGCACGGCGGTGCGTACTAACGAGGACACGCAACGGTTGTCGCTGGGCGAGCATTTGCATTTGCCAATTAGGGCTCGTCAACGACCTCGCATTAATAAGTGTCCTGTAAAGTGAAATATTGCGTGCAATGCTATCCACACCTGCTCGAACTCGTAGAGTATATTTTTCTTCTCGCCTAAAGACAACCCTTGCGGGCGCACTTGATATTCACGCGACAAAAGTCGCGCAAAATGATTGTCGCCATGAGGAGGTTGAAATAAACACGAGAGATAGCATGCACAATTTGCTTCAAGAACGTTCAACACGCCAAGTTTTCTTTTCGAAACCTCCACTGTATAAGTCATTTAAGGACATGGCATGAACAACATTACACAGTAGATTTCGTACAATTGTAATACCCTGCCTATTGTGTGTCCCGCATAACTATTTTGTGTATACAAATTTGTTCATATCGGGATTCTGGAATTTACGCATATATTCAAGGAGAGTTAACTGAAATATGATATAGAGAATTCTAGTCATCTCGTCGATTGTTAAAAGAAGTATGTACTGTTTCATGATTTGTATACATTTCCATATATACTGTTTGATAAAAGAATGAAATGTTTGAAACTGGTCAATGATGCAATAAAGGATTAAAAGCGATGCAATTATGGTAAAAAAAAACAGGGTGTGAATCGAACAAGTCATTTTTTCTACAAGTTCTGAATTAAATTTCAAAACCCGAACATCTAGAAAACAGTTACAGATGAAATGTTTGTTAATAGTTATAATTGAATATAGAACACAATTACAATGCACAATGATGTAAAATATTAAAAAATATTAGTAATAAATGTAATAATTGGCAAAGAGAAAAAATAATTCAAATGATGTTCTAAAGAGCATTGCAAAACAAATTTGCTAACTAACATTTTTCTACCGATCAGTAAATGAATATGAATGAATATCAAATAAAACCATAATCTGGTAAGTATAACAAAATAATAATAATAATAATAATAATAATAATAATAATAATATAAAGCTATAAAATATATATTCATAATTAACCAACACTTGCAAAAATATGTAACACATTTTCCCCAGATTGCAACCAACAAATATGCAGGATTATAACATGAAAAATTAATCTCACAACTAAAAAAGCACGTAAAAATACCGTTTTCCATGTTTACGTCACCTTTATTTTAACATAATCTGAAATTCCAGCTAGAACTAAATAGAAACAATGGCGCTTGTTTTAATGTCAACTTTTTTGGCGTCTTTTTGAGGAATTTTTTCTTATCCCCTCTTGTGCGCAGGCAAACAACGAGACTGCGCCTCTCTCTTCCTCTTCCCTCGCCTCCCTCACCGAACTCTCTCCCTCTGTCTCTCTACTTTGCCCACACTCCAACCCCACGCAGCAGCTGTCTCGCAACCGAGCGACTGTCCGCCCTTCCTGGCCTCAGCCGCCAGTTGCCTCCTCTGCCCACCCTCCCTCCGACAAGAAATGCCGCAATATTAACTTTTGCTGGAGACCACGCGCCTCCCCCCTCTGTGCTTCGGTTCGGCGGAAGTCGATGGAGAAATTAATTGTACTTTGTATTTCCAAACTCAAACAGAAAAGTCGGGAAGTAGCGCGCGCTCCGCGGGTCTGAATTACCATTTCGGAAGGAACACTACTGGGAATGTGAAACTAAAGAAGGGTCTGGTACTTGTTATACAAAAACTTTCGCATAATACGGGTCGGGCTAAAGATATGATATCTGGGCAGCTGGTTCGTTTAATATAACAATAATATTTAAATCAAAATGGTAAAAATCTCTAAACAGTAACTCACGAATGATATTTATTATTGCTCTTTGTTGATTCTACTTATCTAAAATATTTTTTGAACGAATAAGCAATAAGAAAAATTTAAATACTTTAAAAAAATAGTTATCAAATGATTTAAAAAAAATATGCTGTGCGAATAACATTTTTAGATATGATGCATAATCGTATAAGGAGAATACGTGAATTGCCAACTCAGAATGGTGAGCAAATATGTCTTAAAATGAAATTCCTTCAAGATACAGGGTAAGTTAAGGAACGCAGAATGGATTTTTTGTTTACAGTAAAACCAGATGAATGAGTGTATTATAAAGATTGCAGTACATACCAATTAAATGTACTAAAACATAAGAAAATGCAATATGTTAATATCAAACGCGTAAACCTGGCAATGCACAAAATTTTAGGGTAGAGTACAAATTGCAGGCTTTATAACGACAATTTGCAAATTATAAATAGAAGCACAAATTTTGAAACATAAATTATAACATTTCCATTGTTATTCCGCAATTAAACTTTTTTCACAAAATAATTACCCACAAGTCAATAGATCTGAGAAGTTTGTAAGATTAAATATCTCAACCAGGGAAAGATTGTTTCTTGGCAATATTTTTGTTTGACTAGTTACAACATTCCTGTATTAGCAGTTGATGGTTTACAAGCAGTCAAATTCAAGGGGGAGCAGGGTCTGTGTACAGAATCTATAATTTTTTCAATGCCCTATTATCATGAAAGTCTTAATGTTCTCGAAAACTAAAGCGAACCAATAAGAGCCAGATGACTAAATTTCGAGGAGAAGCGTCTAGCAACGCGAGCAGCGCCCCTACCGGCCCCTCAGGGCGTTGCTGTGTGATTCCTCCACAACGGACGCGCACTCAGCGCTGACACGAGGCCGCTCCGCTCAGGCGGCTCAAGAACACGCCCTTCCGGGGACGTGCTCGCCAACTCCGGCGCCCTCGCAAACTCTCGCCCCTCCCACACCCCATCGCCCTACCTCGCGCCCTACCTCGCGCCCTACCTCGCGCCCTACCTCGCGCCCTATCTAGCGCCCTATCTCGCGCCCTACCTCGCGCCCTACCTCGCGCCCTACCTCGCGCCCTATCTCGCGCCCTATCTCGCGCCCTACCTCGCTCCCTACCTCGCGCCCTATCTCGCGCCCTACCTCGCGCCCTACCTCGCGCCCTACCTCGCGCCCTACCTCGCGCCCTACCTCGCGCCCTACCTCGCGCCCTACCTCGCGCCCTACCTCGCGCCCTACCTCGCGCCCTACCTCGCGCCCTACCTCGCGCCCTACCTCGCGCCCTACCTCGCGCCCTATCTCGCGCCCTACCTCGCGCCCTCGCCCGCGCCCTCGCCCGCGCCCTCGCCCGCGCCCTCGCCCGCGCCCTTGCCCGCGCCCCTCGCCCGCGCCCTCGCCAGCACCCACAGCTCCTGGTACTCCCACCTCGCGGCTGCGGTACAATGCCTTTGTCTCTCACCGGGAAGTCCTAATTGATAATACGTAATTGAATTTCAATATCTTCCGGACTCGCGTACGTGCGTATTCCTCAGCAAAACTTAACTCAGTAAACAAACCCATCACGCGGCTGAACAGCTTCCGCGGTGGAGGAATACGTCAATGAATTACACGTGATGTTCACTTGTTTAGTGAACTGTCACTTTGGCGCATTCTTATAAAACTCGCTCTACACCCCACTACCAAAGGGTATCTTTGAGCGCGTCTCCCTTGGGGCAGTGCGCCGTTGTGGAATATACCTGGAGCAGGAAATCCTGCAGGTTGACATGTAGGTCAGGTCGTCATTTCACTCTAATTCTCGTGATAATGCTTGCCATACACTTGCGGGACTAATGATCTAAGCGATTTACGCATCAGGAATCAATATTCACTCACTCCTTGCTACATGGTGTCCCAGCATGTCCCACCGTCCCGCTCGGAGTCAGAGTCCACATCGTGTGTGCATGACTGGTCCGCGATGCGGCACCTTGCTTGCCGTCCCTGCTCCGCTCCGTGACCTCGCCCCCGCACCCATTCGCCCGCCCACCCACCTGCCCTCCCGTCCGCCCTCCCGTCCGCCCTCCCGTCCGCCCTCCCGTCCGCCCTCCCGTCCGCCCTCCCGTCCGCCCTCCCGTCCGCCCTCCCGTCCGCCCTCCCGTCCGCCCTCCCGTCCGCCCTCCCGTCCGCCCTCCCGTCCGCCCTCCCGTCCGCCCTCCCGTCCGCCCTCCCGTCCGCCCTCCCGTCCGCCCTCCCGTCCGCCCTCCCGTCCGCCCTCCCGTCCGCCCTCCCGTCCGCCCTCCCGTCCGCCCTCCCGTCCGCCCTCCCGTCCGCCCTCCCGTCCGCCCTCCCGTCCGCCCTCCCGTCCGCCCTCCCGTCCGCCCTCCCGTCCGCCCTCCCGTCCGCCCTCCCGTCCGCCCTCCCGTCCGCCCTCCCGTCCGCCCTCCCGTCCGCCCTCCCGTCCGCCCTCCCGTCCGCCCTCCCGTCCGCTCTCCCGTCCGCCCTCCCGTCGGCCAAGCCAGTAAGAAGCTCCTCAAATGCTGCTCCGAGGAACCGAGTCTGTCGACGTCAAAGCGTCTGTCTCAACGCGCACGCGCTGCCACCCTTCTTCACTGGGTACGTCTCTGCTGCGTGGATGTTCTTTTAGCATTTGTGCTGAATTAACCCTCTCATATTCATGTCTTTCGGATCATTTATGAGTCGTACTTTTAGAGTGTGCAAGTTATTCACGAAATAAAATGAGATGTGCGTTTTGAAAAAGACATTAATACAACATTGTAATAAAAGCCGAATATAAAAAAGCTTCAACAAATTTGTAAATTGAGACAAAATAAAAAAAAATTTTAAAGATGCATGATTTAAAGAATATTTCAAAAGCACTTCAAATATTCTCGTTCATTGGACAGTTAACATCAATGCTTCTTTTGTCAAAGGCAACTGTTTACACTAATGCTTCTTTTCTCATTTGGGGACACATTCCAAGTTCGACCTCACAAAATAAACTCTACATTTCTTTTTAGGAATGCAACCAGACCTCTTTAGACGCAATCAGTACACCAATAATTATTAACATCCACAAACTACTTTTCTTAGAACTTAATACTATCTTCATTCATCACAAAAAATTGCTTAAATTCTATTATAGTAAACCATTAGATAACACATGCTGAAGTCACACGATGTAGGGTCTACTCCCATAATGAGTTGCCGACTACCACGACCATGAGGAGCATCGACTTTCACTGTCCGACTCTCACGCCATGCGGTACGCCACCGCACCCCATCTCCGTCACCGCATCGGCCACCGTCATCGCCCCCACGACACCGCCTTCACTTTCACCATCGCCATCACTCCGGTCACCGTTTCACAGCCACCGCCTCTATCACTGCCCCTGTCACCGCCACCGCCGCAGCCATCACCACTGATAGTGCCTTCGCCACTACCGCAGTCACTGTCATCGCCATGGTCACCGCTTCACAGCCACCGTCATCGCCACTGCCACGCAGCCGCCGCCTCCGCCTCCACCTTATCCTCCTCCGACACCGCTACCGCCACCACCACCACCGCTACTGCATCCACCGCCACTGCTCCACCTCAACCCCGCCACAGCCTCCGCCTCCGCCGCTTATTCCATTACGCAGCGGCAGCTCACAGAAGTTTCGCGGCGGATCTCGGCCGCACCGGAAAGCGGCGGGGGTGGGCGTGGGGGTGGGGGTGGGCGGGGCTTCGTGCGGTGGCCAATTCCCCCGTCCGCTTCCCATTAAGCTCCTATCGGCGCCCGGCCCCTCCCCGCCCCGCCCCGCGCCTCCCCGCCCACCGCTCCGCCCCGCCTCTGCTCCGCTCCGCCCCGCCCCGCTGCGCCCCGCTCCGCCCCGCCCCTCCCCGCCCCCTCCATCCACCCGCGCCCCGCTCCGCCCCGCCCCTGCTCCGCCCCGCCCCGCCCCGCCCCGCCCCGCTTCGCCGGCTTTGTGGGCCGACGCAGCCTCCAGCGCCGTGCCAGGCGCTCGGGCCGCCCCGGGCGGGGCGGTCGCGGCTTTCCCTTGGGCCAGGGCGACCGCGCAGGTGGTGCTACGCGAGCTGTTCCGTTTGGAGGCGGCCAGCTCAATAGAACCCATTTAGCAGGCTGCCTCACGATTGGAATTCGGAGGAGACAAACGTGCTCACTGGATGTAGCGGTGCGTAGACATTAGTTTATGAAGAACATCCCCATTCCTTCCCAAATGAATTTAAGGCATCGACCTTACAACAAATACTAACTTTTAGTAACTTGTAACAAATAGTAATTTGTCCAGGCTTGTAAGAATGAGGTCTGAATTGTCAATATTGCATCTGAACCTGTTTCTGGTCAGAACAGTGAGCTTCTGAAATTATGAATGAGAAAACGCTTGTCTTGGTTCAGTTGTTTCCCTTTAAGCAATAGAAAACTGTCGCAATGCAAATATACGGTTCAAATATTTATTGCTGGAAAGAGAAGTTGGCTCCATTTTGTCGCGAATAAGGGTGAAACAACAACGTGTGGAGATGTTTACGCCTACAAACTTATAGCAGCTACCCGCACAAGTGAGGTGCTTAGCGTATTGCCTATATACATGACATACGGACATTCGTGTTTTAGCAATGAAGGGGGAACATCGATGAATTGAGTTATTGATTGGTTGCTGTTTCCGTACGGGGCAGCAACTAAGGGCATTGGTACCTCTTGTGTAATGCATTTTTTATCCCTGGAGATGGAGGAATTCCTCGATAGATGTTGAGATCCGACGGAGACTCATTCACCAGCTTGCAGGGGATTTCCTTCTGTAGGTTTCTGCTCATAATATCGCCCCTGAAACACCAGGGAGAAACACCAAACCACCGATTGGTCTCCCTACATGTGTGCTATTTAAGTGTGAGTGTATGTCGGTGCATGTGTGTGTGTGTGTGTGTGTGTGTGTGCGCAAGTAATAAGCAAGATGAAATAATAGGATGAGGAAAAGGAAGGAATTTGTCTGGTATTTATTGGAGAAACCATGGAAAACTTATCAGAACAGCCAGATGCTAGGATTTTCCTACAGCCAGTGGACGATTTTGACATAGTGTGGAGAGTCCCCCAAAGTTGGAATTCGAACCGTACGACCTACTGAATGACTGTGTCGCCTTTCACCTCACATAACTTGTACTTGGCCAGGATTTTACACTCTCGAGGTGGGCACCTAAGCAAGGGGTACTATCCTCCCCCCAGGGGCCTACAAGGACACCGTTTGGCTGACATCGGGATAAGCCGGGACGCAGTGAGGACATTTACCATTTCTTGAGAGTGGTCGCATCACTCCCTCAGGGTTTTCCAGCGTTCCAGGCTGGTGCCGGAGTTGTTAAACGCCTCTCACTGCAGTGCAAGTCGCTCCTCAATACACAAGAGTACTGAAATTTAGCATTATTTACAGTCGCGGGTACGGAACACAGTAATTTATTAACTAAGTGAACGATCCTTGGTTGCATTCTTACATCTGTATAGTTATTGTCATCATTCTCTTTGAATTATCAGGTTAAATAGTTACTGCTGTAATGTCTCATGTTCCAAATACAATAATGTCAGTACTGAGAGAATTTTTTTTAAACTACGAAAAGTGGTTCTTCTATTCACAATTTATTAAATAATGACTTCAAAAAACTTGAATTTGTGACAATAAACATTTCTCTTCTCTTGAATCTATCTTGATAACTTTCTTTGTACCTCAAAACCAAAAAATGAGACATTTCATGAAAATTGAAAGAGATATTCTTCTTTGCATTCTTGGAAATGAAATATGTTTCTTTGTTACACATTCCCACTGATTGTGGCGCTAAACAGATAGGATTCATTGCAACAAGGATGGTAAATGAATCTCCTCCAAGCACCATGTTGGATGCATACACTGAGAACTAATTACGTAGTAATTTACGTGTGTCATGCAAAAATGTCATTTAAATTCTGGTTTCTCTTTTTTCTTGTTCTACTATTACTATTACTTGTTTCTTCTGTACAATGCAGATAAGAGAGAAAAACTAAAGATAAAATCACAAGCAATATGCATTAAACATAGTACGGTTCCTAGAACTATGAGATGTATATCACGTACCGTACTCGTTAACGAAACAAAAAAGTGTTCATGTGTAATACACATTGATCATAAGATAACTAAATCCATGTAGCTTTTATTACACATATTGCGACAAGGCAAAATCTAAAAATATATTTGTAACTTCTTATTTTTCGCTCTATCGTAAAAATATAAACTTTTGTAGATATCAATATTTCTGTTTACACAACACTAAAATTGAGACAAACTCCAAAAATGTAGTGCGATGGGTGCCCTTAATTATTTGTAATTCTCACATGCATAAGCCTGTAAATATATCTGTTGCAAGAATTGTTTGCAACTCTACATTTAACAAGCGAGTTTCACAAATTGATACCAATTAATAAAATTATCTTTATTTAGAAACCAATTGAAGGAAATCTGCCTGTATTGAGTCTGACCACACATTGTATGTAGGTTATTTGATGTGACTCAGATCAAATGACATTTCTCACGGCCAAAATGCTCTCCGACTTAATTGTTTCATGAAAATTATGGCGATTGTACATACGGGGCTATTTGGTCCACAATTGCGTAGTCAGGGTGCCACTTTAACTAAATCTTTGAATCTAAGCCTCTGAATTCATGAATTTAAGCCACTTTGATCAAAATGACAATTTGTACATCAACACATAACTTTTTTTGTGCATATTACACTACGTATGTCTTAGAAGATCTAATATATTGACGAGGAAACAAAATCTGAAGAAGTGAACCAGAGACTTAGCAAGTGTAAAGAAAGGCTCCGTCTTTAGACCAGGAAGGCAAGCTTGTCGGCGGAAGACCACAGCTGCTTGCGGAAGGCGGGTCGGAGAAGAGGGAGATGGGGCGGAGGGGGGCGGCTCTGGAGGTAGATGTGGGCGCGGGGTTGGGGGTTGGATGGTGGGGAGGTTAGGGGGGGCATGAGGGGAGAGGGCGCAGGAAGGAGACGGTGGACGACGTGGAAGAGGGAGACGGGGACAGAGAGACGAAGTGGAAACGAAGGTGAACCGGGCGGAGGAGGCGTAAATGGAAGGAGTTGGAACGAAGCCCGAGCGGACGCGCAGGCGAACGGGGAGGTGGCGCGTGGTGGGATGGGGGATGGGAGGTGGAAAGGAGAAGGCGCAGAGGGGGGTGGACGAGGAGGGGAAGGAGGGGAAGGAGGGGAAGGAGGGGAAGGAGGGGGCGGCAGCTGCGGGCGTCCGCGCGCGTTCTCAGGCTTGTTTTGACGTGGCATTACGCGCACGCCGCGAGGCCCTGCGCGTTGATGCGCAAACGGCGCACGCCCCTCCCCTCCCCTCCCCCTCCCTCTCCCTCCCCCTCCCCACCCCGCTCTGCCCCGCCCCACCCAACCCAGCTCCGCGTCGACACGCGCGGATCAGAAGTCAACAAACGGCGGCGCGCCCGCCACGCCCCCTCCCGCCTCGGGTAATCCTCGTAGCGCTCAAGAACACACACACACGCACCCATCACGCTGCCGTTCTTGCCAGACTCCGCCAAGTCCAAGTTATAAAGGGAGAGACAATCGTAGTGAGTGACAAACTGTTTGGAATGCGTCAAATCATTTATGTCCAAAAAAATGTAAGGACTTTTCAGGACTCGACATCAATGTTATAACGCTCACTAAGCAACACATATGCACGTATGCAAACATATGCCAGTATTTAGCTCCCTACCTCCATAAAAAGGCAAGATAGATTCCTTCCAGCGGTGTAACATTAGTAGAGGTTTGGCAAAGACTGAAAGCTACACGTAATAACAATTAATGGACATTCATTAAATCATTACATCAAAAAATGTCAAATACATTTTTTATTCTCATTGCTGAATTATTCATTTTTAATTTTAACTATTCTATAAAAGAAAAGGAATACACCGGTACTTTCTGCAAATTATGACTTATTTATTTAATTTTTTTTTCAATTTTAGCCGTTAAATGTCTTGTAAATGGCACTTGGCCTCCTACTACAGGGTAATTAAACTTTACGAGTGTATCCTTGTTGGTGCGTTAGTAACTTTTACTCGTGTTGATATATTTTCACTTCAATACATTTTGAAAAGTAACAGTAAAAAAAACTTTCATTAGTTAGAAAGTTAGTTTCTTCTGTGAAGATGATAATATTCGTGAGAACGACTCCATTATAAGGACAAGTAACAAGCTGGGAATAACACTAATCAAGCGGGTCATAAGACTAGCAAGCGAGCAGTCTGAAGACTCCGCGAACGCAGGAAATAAGCCAATAAAGGCTTCTTGTGTGTGTGTGGGAGGGGCGGCCACTGAGCGCGTGTGCTGAGTGAAGCGCGTGTGCGCGAGCGAGGAGCGACGTCACGGAGGGACGAACCGCTTCCTCGGCAAAACGTCCCCGGGTCTCCGCTCAGCCCTCGAGCGCAGCGCTCGCCGCCGAGAAATGAAGAGCGCAGGCAGCGCCGACGCGCGCGCGTATCCGCTTCCGGCGCCGAAACGTTCGCTCGGCGGAGACGAACGCAGCGGCGGAGGCGCCGAAGAAGGGGACGGCAGGGTAAACGAGGTTGCGCAAGCAGAAGAGGACCGCGAGGAGAAGGCGAGTAGGCAGAAGAGCATTGGGAGGAGTGCGGTGCTTTGAAGTACCCAGAAGAGAAGGGAGCGAAGAGAATGGAGCGAAAAAGAGGGAGTGAAGAGGAGAAGGGAGTGAAGAGGAGAAGGGAGTGAAGAGGAGAAGGGAGTGAAGAGGAGAAGGGAGTGAAGAGGAGAAGGGAGTGAAGAAGAGAAGGGAGTGAAGAGGAGAAGGGAGTGAAGAGGAGAAGGGAGTGAAGAGGAGAAGGGAGTGAAGAGGAGAAGGGAGTGAAGAGGAGAAGGGAGTGAAGAGGAGAAGGGAGTGAAGAGGAGAAGGGAGTGAAGAGGAGAAGGGAGTGAAGAGGAGAAGGGAGTGAAGAGGAGAAGGGAGTGAAGAGGAGAAGTGGCGGCAGTGATGATTGTGAGGAACATTACGAGTTTTGATCGGCAGATTTGGCTCTGTGATGTCACTGGGAGTGTCGCTCACAGGGAGATCCTAGGAATCGAGCACCGAACTGTCATAAGAGCAGTTCTTTAACAAACGGGTCACGGACTGCGCGCGCCCCTCGTTCCCGCCCACTCCTCTCCTCTGACGCCCTTCCATGCACACGTTCATGCACCACGCATGGCGAGCGATCAGCCGGGAGCTTAGACGTTGGCCGGCTGAGACGGGTGCTAACTGGCGAAGGAGACTAAGAGGAGAAGTCAGCAAGCCGATTCGTAGATCTACACCAGATCCCATTTCCAGCCGGGCAGGAACACACGCCAGGGATATAGCATGCACCACACTTACGGACATTACGGTTATATTCACGTCTCAATTGAAATTATGTAAGTGTAAGGTGTCTAATTTAAGTGGTTTGTTGGAAAATATTCGTTGTTACCTCAGCATCTCAAAAAGTCATTTACTATTATTATTATTATTATTATTATTATTATTATTATATTATTATTATTATATTATTATTATTATTATTATTATTATTATTATTATAGTATAGAAAGAGGATTCCGGGATGGAGGCAGAGGTCATACAAAAAGAGAGGTAGAGAACGAGGTGAAAAAGGTATCGGGGGGGGGGGAGGGGGCTGAAGGAAGGAAGGAAGGAAGAAAGTCGCGGAGTGGACGGGACAAGAGGCGGAGAGAAAGCCGGCAAGGAAAGCGGCCGCTTCCACGGCAGTCCACTAGCGGGGTGCCCCTCCCCGCCCGCGATTAAATATGACGCCCATTGTTAAAAGTAACCTCCGGGTCGAGGTGCCGTTTCGTCTCATTTGGCGCGCGCGCTTGATGCATGCATTCCAGCCGTTAAATGGCCGGCCATTCTCGGGGCGCGCGCCGCCCCATCGCCCCGCGCGCCCCGCCCCCGCCCCCGCCCCCCGAGCGCGTAAATCATCGTTACCGGCACGCATTGGTATTCCGAGGCGCGCCGGCCGCCCGCCCCTCGCCCCGCCACACCTCCCGCCCCCGGCACGGTGACCGGAGCGGGGGCGCCTGGCAATTACCGACCTCGCTCAAGAAGGCGTTCGCCCGCCCCCCCCCCCTTCCCCGCCAGCTTGCACTCTCAGCCGATGACGGATAGAAGGCGGGGGATTAGCGGCCACCGCTCCTTAGCCCCGAGAAACTCTTTTCAAGTGTTACTGCGCGATCATTTGAAGCTTTTGGGCAATTACTATAGCTTTAAACCACAGGTTTGTTAAGAATTAATTTCAACCTATTCGGTAAGTACGAAAAATTAACCAACTACTCTTATCGGAAAACTAGTTACCGTTAGTTTTTAATCGCTTATCTCGGATTTTTTTAAAGAGCCCTGACTAATATTTTTATAGTGAGATGAAGGATGAACTTACTAGTCAGTCAAGAATTTGGAATCTTGATCATTTGATAAAACAATTGTGTTAAGTAACCGTACCTACAACAAAGCAGGGTAAAATGTCAAAATAGCACATTAAACAATTTATCTCGTGTAATGACAGCAGTTAGAAGAAATAATAATGGGTGATGTAAGAGCGTATCCATCTGTTACCAAGTATTATACCCAACTTCTCGGGTTCAAACCCAATCAAAGCTGAGGGCTTTAGACCGAAAAATCCTTCGTACACCTTTGAAAAATAAATAAATCTGGATGTCCCATGTTGTAGACTTACCGCACCTAAAACATTCTCAAGCCTCTAAGAAACATCTGAACTAAATTTAAATCGCCTATTTCGTCCCCCTCGTAATACATTCTATCTTTACAATACGTCAAAACGAACTAAGCAAAATTAATGTGGTTAGGCAGAAGAGCAATTCTCATGACCTCAGCCTTGCCACGTAAAATAAGGCATCATTGCTTGAAAGATTGTGCAGATGGACTACTCTATTACTGCAACATATGAGTCATGTTTTAAATAGGTTTTTAGATATTAATGTTAACAAATATTCCCTGTGAGTAATTAATAATAAAGGAAAATCAATTTGCAACTACATTACTTATTTATTTTAATAATTCAAAGCACATTTAATACAAATTCCGAGTTTTGTTAATTATTTTATTTAGTGTGCTCAACGATCCATGAATGAATGATATTCAAAAAATGACAAGCTAGAACAGCGAATGAATAATTTATAAATTATTATGATTATTAGTTTATTTAATGTGTTCCATGACAGTATTAAAAATATTAAATATTCAAATGTGGCACTTTTTTAATATTTGGAAATAATATCGTTGAACTTTGAGAGGATCATACTAGAAAATGGTCTTCTAATATTCTCACAACAAAACAAAATATCTTTTCTTAGAGTTCGTAGTCACTTCAAATAAAAACAACATGACCCCAATCTCTGAATTCATTAGAACTGCATTGAATTTAAAATAAATAACATATTCTAAAAGCAAATGTGTCTATTCTTTTAAAATATTTAAAGAACAAACATACTACTTCAAATAACATTAGCAGTTAGAAGACATGAATGGTTTATGAACTTAATGACTCTAGATTCGACGCCACAACATAGAACAATCTTCCTTGTTTAATTCGAAAAGATTATGAAAATGGCCAATGAATTAACGACGCCCAAGAGGGTCGTTAAATATGCGGGTGTATTGTTGAAAATTCCTCGCCGAGCCGAAGTCACACACTTGGATCGCAGGCAATAACTCTTCCTAGCCCAGAAACCATGAATCCAAGTGTGTGACTTCGGCTCGGCGAGGAAAATTTCTTTCAATTTCTTTACCTATTTAAATACAGATAGCCTCTGCACAACAAGGAACGGAAGATTTAGAGATAGGAAGAAAGGGGCAAGAGACGCAGAAAAAATATTTGGAGATCCCTTTATGTAATTGACATATAATATGTTGACTGACCATATTGTATAACAAAATAGTTATTTTTACATAAATATTTGTTAAAACTCGCTCTACAAATGCTAGAAATAAATTAAGGTTTATTTTCACATCTACAAAGATAAGATTTTTGAATATATACAATTCCTTGGATCTCCAAAAAACATTTTTGGTAATCTACAGTGTTCATTTTTTGGCATTTTTTTCTCACATTCCTATTTTTTACTCATTCCTTCCAAGTACAAACTAATATTACTGGAAACTAACTGCATTCTTAAATGAGCTGTATTGTCAGAGTTGAAATTTTCACGTTGTACCACATTGAAAATAATCTCTAAATTAACAAATTATTTTGAACCACATTGAAAATAATCTCTAAATTAACAAATTATTTTGAACCACATTCAAAATAATCTCACAAATAATTTAATCCAACAAGACACCTTGTTTTACTGTTTGTTTCCATTGGGTGAGCAGAAAATTAAAAAAAGATATTCAAAAATAAATCCAAAATTAAAAGTTGCACTGCAATTTTCTAGAGCTTAAATTACGTAAAATACCAATCAGTAAAGTGACAACGCAGTATTTTCGGGTGTAAACTCACATCAGCAGCATATTCGCGCAGCGCAAAATCCCGGGCGTTGACGCGAGAATCGAATCCCGGATTGGGCGAACGAGAGGCTTCGCCGGGCAGCAGCTCATCAGGCGGCTCGATGACGAGGAAGCTCCTTTCGCCCCGAGGCCGTAACTCGGAAACGAACCGGGTCTCGGCCAGATCCGGGTCCGCCCCCGCTCCTCGCCTCCGCGAGTCGCATTTGGATACGGCACAGGCCGCCGCCGCGGTCGGGCAGCGGGGCCGCCCAGGGATTACCAAAGTAATTGGAGCGGGCCCCGCCAGGAGCGCTGCAAAGCGCCCGGAAACTCATTTCGGGAGGAGTTTTACGAGGCTTCGAACCGGCGGCGCGGCGCTGCCTGAGCAGTACGCCGATGCGCTCGAAACCTTTTCGTCTCTGCTTCTGGGGTTCCCGACATACCTCTGCTTCTTAATGTAGCAACTGATTACACCTCCATATTTCTAGGGAAGTTGTCCGATACTTGAATAAGTTAGTCCTTAAATATTGAATGTCATGATAAAAAATGTATTGGAATCCTAAATTAGTTATACACTATTGTGATGTGGTTTCTTGATAGTTTTTTCATAGATTAAAAATATTTTACAAGTCCGTGTCTCATTCCATGGTTCCAACACATAAAATATATATTATTCAATTAATAAATCGCGTGATTTTTTTTATTACAAGGTCATCTTGTACCATTTTTTTTTTATTTTTTCCCCAGAGTTCAACACAAACTTCAGTTTTTGCAAAATCCGTCAAAGGTCTGAAAAGTAATAAACAGAACTTTCAAACACTTAAACACACATAGACTGCATTTTGTAACCTCAGAATTACAATCTAAGATAAAACTGCTTCTCACAGAAGGAAGCGCTCCATATTAATAAAAAACATATTTTTAAGAGAATATGAACTCACATCATTTCACGCACGTGCAACCTAGAATTTGAATATAAGCTTCTACATTTCTAATTTTCAGCGCGCGCAGGAATTGAAAGAAGGCTTTGCAGCCTTCAGCCATGTGACAGACTTGTGAGACAATGTGATAGTATTAATGACTTAACCCCCCCCCCACTTTTTTCTTTCTTCCAGTTTCTAGAATGTTAAATTTATTTCCAAAAAATTTGTAAATTATTTGTAACCTTTATCATAATCTTGTTGTATTTACGTTCTAATGTTTTGTTTTTTTCTTCTTGTATCAGACAACTGATGATGATGGCTAAGCCATCGAAAGCTGCTCTTATATTAAATACTTTTGTT
Source organism: Gryllus longicercus (assembly GCA_038098605.1). NCBI lineage: Eukaryota > Metazoa > Arthropoda > Insecta > Orthoptera > Gryllidae > Gryllus > Gryllus longicercus. Next base: position 1,165,220 of record JAZDUA010000478.1, on the reverse strand, counting down.
GGCAATGACAACGTTTACAATTATTTCATGAAAAATGCCAATGATAACGCACCACAACACCTATACATGTGAGAGACGTCAATGGTATCGTTAGGTACCCAGACACTAAAAAAAAATCACGCAACAACAAAACAGTTTCCAGTTTAAAACGTTCAAGTAGTTGATTACATTATTCCGCTATTCTCATAATGCGCGTACGGAGTAAATTCTCATACTTTGAGCATCTCTGCTTACGACGCAGGTAAATTCATTCTTAAAGAAAGAGACTGTGTGACATTAAACAGTACCTGTTCCACATGTGCTGCGTTATAGATCTTTTTTTTTAATTACTGGTATATAATGAACTGTTATACTCTATATCCGTACTATATTACGTTATTGCAGAATTTTTAAATACGTTTTTGACGTGAAGGCATTTTTGCTCAAATTTGCTCAAGTTTTATTTGAGAGTATTGTATTTGTTTTTCTTGTGCAGTGTGAGTGTCACTTTCTGGGAAATCATTTTGTGACATGTTTCGTTCAGCAGCAATTTTGCTTCAGCAGGGAACTAGATTAATTAAAATATAATATATTTTGTGTGACCGCGTTGCCAACTTGAGCAATCTCCGATCTTGCGAACACTACTTCCTTGTACTTTTTAAATTCTTGTAACTAGGTACTTTCTGGCTTCTACAATACGTAGAGTTTGTAACTCGGGCATGAGCAAGTTCAAAAGCATTGTATAAACGGGAAAAAATGGTCTCCAAAGAAAAGCAAGCGAAAGAGTTCTAACATAACTGCTAGCTTTTTATACAATTTGAACCTCTTTGATGTTACATAAATTTGCCAGATCCAGATGAATCGTTAGAATAAACGAAAGTTTGACACGCCACATTTGACGAAAAAAATAATTCGTAATAACACTACACTTAAATCAAAATTATTTTCGAAAATTTCTTGGATAGCAGTATTACAGACAATATGTTGTTCTAACCAAGTAGGTAATAACAAGTAATCATGTGTATTTGATTATGTTTCATGTCGTCAATCGGAACAAAAATACACTTTACTGAAGAAATCAGAGGCTGAAAATCAGGGAAGCTCGAGTTGGGTTCGCTGCTACGGGGTGGAAAGGGGTAGGAGCAAAAGTGGGAATAGTTTGGCGCGCACAAAGTACGAAGACAGCAATGTCGGAGCGAGGCGACCCCTGCAACCGCGGGAGCCAGCGAGAGGCAAGGGAGGGAGAGGTGGAGGGGTTTGGGGTGGGGGTGGGGCGAGGGGAGGAAGAGGACGCGACCGGGCGCGGGCGGCGTTGCGGTTGCCAGTCGCGGCACGTCTCTCGTCTCGACTCTGCGGAATTCCTGCTTCCTTTATTTCATCCGCCTGCAGAGCTCTGCTCCGCCCCGTCGCCCCCCCCCGTCCGCTCCCGTCCAACCCCGTCCAACCCCGTCCAACCCCGTCCAACCCCGTCCACCCCGCACCGCCGCGTCCTGATCCTTCCTCGTACAGCAGCTTCCGCCGAGCCCCATCCTTCCCCCAACCCCCCCCGCCCCACCTCCCACCACAACTCATCAAGACTCGCCTCCGCCCCACGGCTCTAAACGCCACGACACCCAGCATCACCTCACGCCGCTCACCAAGTCACAACTCTCACCTCCCACCACGTTGCACGCCACGACACACGACAGGCAACCCTGAGTAATGCGGTCACCAATGGTGGCCACAAAATTTGGCCGTTAGAAGTGGTCGCTTAACCAAGGTTTTGAAGTTACTGGAGTCAAATTGTGCTAAATAATGAATGAAGTGTCTTGATGTGTTGTCTTTCAAATTTGACTGTCTTGAAGATGCAAATCATATCCTGTAAGAATTTTGCAAGAGAGCAGCCTGACAACGGAGTTGGCGAATGTTCATCAGCACAAATTCGCCCACATCGCGTTATCTGTGTGTTTTTGACAGATTCCCCTAAGACCGAAGGATTAATTCGCTACCCATAGAAATCCTCTGGAATGAAAGAAACAAACATTTTTCATTAACGAACATTTATTAAAATGGACTGTTGTTTCCTGAAACACAAAGAAACTCCCCGTGAGATACAAGCCTCTGGGTGCCATTTTTGAAAGTAATCCGGCAATGCATGCCATTGTAGGAACAAATGAAAATCAATGGTTATTTTGGGCAGCCAAAATAATTCTTTTTTTTTGTATTAATACAGTTTAAAATCGCTTGAGGTTATTGCATAGAGAGGAACAATGTACTAAATGTGCCTTGTCGATGGCTGATTACTCAGGCGGCCGCTGAAGAGAAGATTTCCGGGAAAATAAATTGGCTCCATGAAATCAATGGAAGTGATCTCTGAACTGAGGTGGTCATTTGATCAGTTTTCACTTTATTTACGTCTCTAGCATCAAACCATTGATACTCCTCGCATATCGCCACGTTTCATCTACTCCGTGCTGCAATCTCTCCCTCTCGACGTCTCTCTCTCCCTCTCGACGTCTCTCTCTCCCTCTCGACGTCTCTCTCTCTCTCTCCCTCTCGACGTCTCTCTCTCTCTCTCCCTCTCGACGTCTCTCTCTCTCTCTCCCTCTCGACGTCTCTCTCTCTCCCTCTCGACGTCTCTCTCTCTCTCTCCCTCTCGACGTCTCTCTCTCTCTCTCCCTCTCGACGTCTCTCTCTCTCTCCCTCTCGACGTCTCTCTCTCTCTCCCTCTCGACGTCTCTCTCTCTCTCTCCCTCTCGACGTCTCTCTCTCTCTCTCCCTCTCGACGTCTCTCTCTCTCTCTCCCTCTCGACGTCTCTCTCTCTCTCTCCCTCTCGACGTCTCTCTCTCTCTCTCCCTCTCGACGTCTCTCTCTCTCCCTCTCGACGTCTCTCTCTCTCTCTCCCTCTCGACGTCTCTCTCTCTCTCTCCCTCTCGACGTCTCTCTCTCTCTCCCTCTCGACGTCTCTCTCTCTCTCCCTCTCGACGTCTCTCTCTCTCTCTCCCTCTCGACGTCTCTCTCTCTCCCTCTCGACGTCTCTCTCTCTCTCTCCCTCTCGACGTGTCTCTCTCTCTCTCCCTCTCGACGTCTCTCTCTCTCCCTCTCGACGTCTCTCTCTCTCTCCCTCTCGACGTCTCTCTCTCTCTCCCTCTCGACGTCTCTCTCTCTCTCTCCCTCTCGACGTCTCTCTCTCTCTCCCTCTCGACGTCTCTCTCTCTCTCCCTCTCGACGTCTCTCTCTCTCCCTCTCGACGTCTCTCTCTCTCTCCCTCTCGACGTCTCTCTCTCCCTCTCGACGTCTCTCTCTCTCCCTCTCGACGTCTCTCTCTCTCCCTCTCGACGTCTCTCTCTCTCTCCCTCTCGACGTCTCTCTCTCTCTCCCTCTCGACGTCTCTCTCTCTCCCTCTCGACGTCTCTCTCTCTCCCTCTCGACGTCTCTCTCTCTCTCCCTCTCGACGTCTCTCTCTCTCTCCCTCTCGACGTCTCTCTCTCTCCCTCTCGACGTCTCTCTCTCTCCCTCTCGACGTCTCTCTCTCTCCCTCTCGACGTCTCTCTCTCTCCCTCTCGACGTCTCTCTCTCTCCCTCTCGACGTCTCTCTCTCTCTCCCTCTCGACGTCTCTCTCTCTCTCTCCCTCTCGACGTCTCTCTCTCTCTCTCCCTCTCGACGTCTCTCTCTCCCTCTCGACGTCTCTCTCTCTCCCTCTCGACGTCTCTCTCTCTCTCCCTCTCGACGTCTCTCTCTCTCCCTCTCGACGTCTCTCTCTCTCTCCCTCTCGACGTCTCTCTCTCTCTCCCTCTCGACGTCTCTCTCTCTCTCCCTCTCGACGTCTCTCTCTCTCCCTCTCGACGTCTCTCTCTCTCCCTCTCGACGTCTCTCTCTCTCTCCCTCTCGACGTCTCTCTCTCTCCCTCTCGACGTCTCTCTCTCTCTCTCCCTCTCGACGTCTCTCTCTCTCTCCCTCTCGACGTCTCTCTCTCTCCCTCTCGACGTCTCTCTCTCTCTCCCTCTCGACGTCTCTCTCTCTCTCCCTCTCGACGTCTCTCTCTCTCTCCCTCTCGACGTCTCTCTCTCTCCCTCTCGACGTCTCTCTCTCTCCCTCTCGACGTCTCTCTCTCTCCCTCTCGACGTCTCTCTCTCTCCCTCTCGACGTCTCTCTCTCTCTCCCTCTCGACGTCTCTCTCTCTCCCTCTCGACGTCTCTCTCTCTCTCCCTCTCGACGTCTCTCTCTCTCTCCCTCTCGACGTCTCTCTCTCTCCCTCTCGACGTCTCTCTCTCTCTCCCTCTCGACGTCTCTCTCTCTCCCTCTCGACGTCTCTCTCTCTCTCCCTCTCGACGTCTCTCTCTCTCCCTCTCGACGTCTCTCTCTCTCTCCCTCTCGACGTCTCTCTCTCTCTCCCTCTCGACGTCTCTCTCTCTCTCTCCCTCTCGACGTCTCTTTCTCTCTCCCTCTCGACGTCTCTTTCTCTCTCCCTCTCGACGTCTCTTTCTCTCTCCCTCTCGACGTCTCTTTCTCTCTCCCTCTCGACGTCTCTTACTCTCTCCCTCTCGACGTCTCTTACTCTCTCCCTCTCGACGTCTCTTACTCTCTCCCTCTCGACGTCTCTTACTCTCTCCCTCTCGACGTCTCTTACTCTCTCCCTCTCGATGTCTCTTACTCTCTCCCTCTCGACGTCTCTTTCTCCCTCCCTCTCGACGTCTCTTTCTCCCTCCCTCTCGACGACTCTTTCTCTCTCCCTCTCGACGTCTCTTTCTCTCTCCCTCTCTTTCACACACGCACAATCTTTCTTTCTCGTTATTTTACCTTTCAGTCACTCTTTTTATCCCTCTTTCTTTCTCTTTCACTTCATTTCTCTCTCGCTCTGTCTCTTTCTGTGCTAGCTTCCCTGTCTGCTCCATTCCTGCTTCACTAGGCCCTTCCGACATCTGACCAGCTCCCCTTGAAAGCTCTCCCCGACTTCTCCCCTCCCGCCACCCGCTGCGTCCTCGTTCTCGATCCGCCTTTCACTCCCGGCTCGTGCGTTCAACATTCCTTCCCCGCCGTTCTTCCCCGACTGCAAACGAAAAGTTGCGCCCTTTCGTCTCCCCGACTGCGCGGACGCAAACGGGGAGTCTACGACTTCGGTCGTAGCAGCGCGGCGAGTCGCCATTAAACGCGATATGTAGCTGACCGGCTTGGGCTCGACGTGTTATACATGAACTCAGATTCACTATCATTTGTTGGGAGAGAAAGTGACGACTTCTGTAGCAGTTGAAGAATTTCAAACCCCCACCGCGTTGCGAGAGTACTCGCTAGATTGAAATTTTCAGAGCAATATTTTAGGCAACTTCCCTGCTCAATGTCCAGTTATGTGTTATATGCACTTCCTGACACACACGCCATATAAAGGAGTTTTAAATTATTTTGTCTTTTCGTATTTTAATATTAAAACCTGTATGATACTTTGTATCAATTTACTAATTCTCATATGTTGATATTTTAAAAAATAATATGTAGTAGTAATGGTAATAATTTCATTACACTTATGAAGCATATTTCTTGCAGAATGAGGATGTTTAATATTTTGTGTATGACTAACAAGTGTAGCCAATACAAACTACCAGATGTTAAAGAAACTAATCACATAATGATGCAAACATGAAAAAAACGAGTAAAATGTCCATTTATGCATTCAAGGTATCTTTTCACATATAGATAAATAATATTAAATGGCCTTTTAGATTAATATAACTGAGTTTTTAAAATTTCATCTGGTAATATACGATATATAAAACACATTTAATTGTTTCGACAATGTTTATATGCCTGCCAGTTTGTACCTGTGTATATTTGCAATACGTAATAATTTACCCCTATATCTCTGTCATTAAAACATTTTCCATATCAGCACTATCAGTCACATACATTTAACAATGGACAAACAACCATGCCAAAGGCGTGACTCGAACCCGCGACCCTTCTGACCGCCGCACTGAGTCTGTACACGCTCTTAGTCACCTCTGCCTTCCAGGCCGGCTGTTTCGTTCGTACTGCTCGTTATTTCCACGCGTTTTGTAAATGACGTTTGTCGTTTCGCTGGATGCGATATCCAGAAATACATCGCTTTGACTACCTCGATTCGTTACCGAGGCCGTTGAACTAAAGGCCCTTATCTGTGAGAAGTCTGTATTTTTCACAGCTGGTGATGCAATTTGGCTGTCAAATCACGGCCTTCTCATTGCCGCTTCTGTATCACCTGCCCTAAAGCATTTTCCTTTTATCACCGTCAAGAATCACTCCTTTGGTATTAAGTCTGTGAATCCATCAGTCATGTAAGTGAGGTGAATTTGAATATTATTCGAATGGTATACCAAACTAACGATTGGAGGTTTTATTTATTGGCCCGAAACTCTAGATTCGTTTCTTAAAGAACTAGTATGCTTTGTTTTCTGTGTCACTCTTAAGTGTAGTATTTAGAAATGCTAGAGGTGATACCAGGTCCTCGGTGGCTTGCTCGCTTTCCACGATGCAACTCCGGGTTCGATTCCAGTTATAACTGTGTGCTTTCCTTACAAATCGTATTGCTGTGTGACGATGAGAAAGGCCACCGTAAGATTGTGAAGAACAGAATGTACGGTAAAGGGATGACTTTGTGCTAACCACACGAACCCTTTACCCCATGGCCGAGGGGCTGGGCCACCGCTAGTCGGCCATAGCCCGTATCAGTCTGACACGCCAAGAATAGGAACAGTGTAGATAGATGCTAAGCAGGCGCCAGATAATTCTTGGCATACGATTCTTGAACGTCATACAAATTCAATTATGTTTGGTACTCCGGTTACAGGTCAATGTTTTTTCCATCAGTGCTGAGTCAAAATGACATACGTATGTTTTCAATACGAATCCTAAAAATGTATACGACTACAACTGTCCTAATAGTGAATCTTTTAATAACTTGCAAACATTCTGGAGTTTTGAATTATCTACTATTATACCTACTGACACGAAGTTGGTGATGGATGTTGCTGTTAATTGCGATGGATGCGTTTACATGTGATTGAACTACTGATTTCTCTGAAACCTATACTTATTCTACTATATGGAATATGGATATTGGCGTTTATACAAACTTCGTATTTTGTAAATGTAGAGATAAAAGTAATGCAGAAATAAAAAAATTAGTAATTGCATACAATTTTACTTTCTCGTCCTCTTCTTATGCGGAGTATAGGAAGTATTGTAATTGTGCGCCGGAACCCAGTAAATTTTTGAGAGAAAAACTCTTGTTACCGGGCCCTCGTAACGAAAATATGGATAAATATTGCTCCTATAGGTAGCAAATTATTTCCTCCCACACGTTCTTTGCTCTAACACATCTTCACACTGCTAATTTCATCTAACACAGGTAATTACTTCCTCGAACTCACTAAGAACTCCTCACTAAGAACATTCTAATTCCATGAATAGCTTCATAGAAGGAATCATTGTTGACAGACCAACCACAAGCACACAAAATATTTTGTAATTATAAGTGGGGCAATGTAATACATCTCCATTATATCGTATTCGTAGTATATTTTCATACACATTTTAAACTTGTAATAAGCTTTTCTTTGCTTTGTAGTGACGCTTTAAAAATTTAATTAACGGGTATGATAATAAAACATAGGAGAAGCTTACATATGAGAAAAAATTCTCATACCTAAAATTGCTGAATATTATTACCAGTAAATTGCAAAGTCAATATTGACACAAGTCATTTAATTTTTAATAAAATCACTAAAACGTTCAAAATATTTGTGTAAATGAAGCATTTCTTTTGTATTTTTACTAAAACATTAACGTTAGGAAAAATAATTATCTAAATATAAATAAAATATAATTTTCGAAACGTGCACACCTCTTTTCGACGAAGTTCGCCCTCAAAACTGCAACAGCGCTCTTAAACACGATACTCTAAACTGCCATCCTCGAATACCTGTAAGCAAACACCTTGCATTAGCCTCTCAGATACCCTAGCCAAACACTGACTTCGCGCACGCGGATAATGCAAAGGTCCTGTTCACCCTCTCAGCAGCTCAGACGACAGCAACAGAACACAACTTGGAAGGTAATTTTGCGAGGCCGTCTACAAGACTCTTCCACAATCCGGATGCCGCACTTGTTATTTCGGCGAATTTAAAAGCCCCCTCTCAGACGCCAGGGCTACGACTCTGCTAATTGCGTTTGTACATTCGGTCGTGGAAGCCTTCATTAGATGGCGACATGGCCATGTGCGCGTACTATCGTAATGAGAACGCATTACCATATTCGTACATGCTCCCGGAGTCGGGGCTCTGAAGCGCGCAGCGCCGTTGTACCTTCTGCCGCCACAAGGCTTTCCCATCCGCGCACACGGAAACACCGTCATCGCAGCTTAAATTCAATTAGAATAACTAATTAGTGCAAGGCGCATTCTTGAAGGAACGTTTACAGAAATTTCAGTCTATGCTTAGGCTTTGAGAAGTCTATCTCTCCAATAATTTATTGGAGCTCCGTTGGAATTTAAGCTAACAAATTAATGTTCACACATTTTCTCGACCTACTTTTTACAGCTCATAAATTAAACTGTTGACGCACTTTCGATAGTTACTGAGATTATTATTTCATTCGATGCGAGAAAGTGGCAGAAACCAAGCCCCTCAGACCAGACTGATGGGCAGTGAAGGCTCTGTTGGCCTCATCTTTAAATAATGCACTTTATGAAGATACAGTATTTTATTACACTAATAAGATATTTCAGCAAAATTATCACCTTCAATTGGATTTTTCACTCCCAGCCTTAAGGTTAAAACCCATTGTAAGTACTTACAGGCTCCCCACAAACATCAACACCAAACCTCTTGACCGTCTGCCGAACAAATCGAGGTAGGAGGAACTCCTTTAGCTTGCCAAGTTCCAACCGCTTTGTCTTCGAATTACATCATTGATAGATTGCTTTTCCCGCGGAGTACTCGGCGATTCAAAGCACGGGAGGGCCGAGTTTGGGCAGGGCAGGGCACGGGGCGGAGTGCAGAGGGCCGAGGGCTCCATTGTGGCAGCGAGGTCTGGTCAGCGCGTGGCAATTAGCTTCTGTCGAGCGGTTGACGCGGTGCGGGTGGCGTGGAGCCGTCCCGTTCATTTCCTGTGCCTCCTCTCTGCCCGCTGTTTTGTCTTCTGACCCCCCCCCCCTTCCGTCCGGCCCGCCCTCCCTCCGTTTGTCCTCGCGTCCTCAGCTTTCGAATGTTGTCCCTGCGTCGTCCTCCTGGCCGCCAGTAGGGCTGAGTAGTTTAGCGAGGCGCAATTGCTTCCCGGCCCCTTTGTGCGCCGCTGTTTGACTGTTACCGTCGCGCTGGTTGCTCTTTAGCGCTAGTTCCGCCCCGCGGCCACTTCGTGGTGTGAACGGATCGCCGGTTCTTAGTTCGCTCCCTTGATTTAAGTTGCAGCCACTTTAGATTTATTTAATCGAAAAAAAGTAAAAACTGTATGTTACGTATGGAGGAAAATATCATCTTCACACGTTTTCTTGAGTTCCAGAATCCCTTTCCATCATTTTAACTATAAATAGTTGAAAGATGAGTAATCGTACAAGCTAAATACATAAATAAAAATAAAATTTTAAAAAACACCATATTAGCAACATTTGAACAACTGGGCATTTTTGTTCCCGAGGTATAGAAAACGTATTTGCAACGGTAAACCAACTGCAGATTTGATTTTTCAGTATTGCTACCAAAATAGTAACTCACCCATCTCACTACTCCTAAGCAAAAGAAGAGTTCAACAAAACGGGCGCGTAGTGAAGTTACGTTTACTTTACATTACATCTACAGGACAGTTCTGTGCAACACTACGAATGCTCTGGTATTAAATAATATTTTCAAAGTCGAAATATTCTAATAATACTGACGTATTCATTATCGTTACGTAATAATTGGTATTTGAAAATATTCTACTTTTAATCTCGTCAAAATGTGCTTTTATACTTTAGGCAAACACGTCTTTTTGACTTTCAACAAAATCTGGAAAAAATTGTACTTTATTAGTTGATTGCTATTTGAGCGACGAACTCTAGATATGGAACAGAGAATATTTCTCTAATAGGAATGATACTTTTGTATTAAATTTGCATTACATTCTCAGTTATGTATCATTGCGCTCTCTAATATTTTTGAATGTTTATTTGTAATCATCTGTTATTTTACAAATATTATGATACATTTTCTTTGTATTTTAAAATATGATGGGATGCATTATTATAAGACAAACGTGTCCTCAAGTTGTCCTCAGATTGCGTCAGTCCAACTTTATCAACTTGTCCTCAGATTGCGACTAATTTCTCACTTTTACCCTCAAAGCAGAGCATTTGGTTGTGTGGCCTTGGGCAGTGGGTAGCCCAAATAATATTGGTGAGGGGCATAACGGATAATGATCACACAATTCACTGAACAACGAAACTGGAAATATCCATGAGCCAAAATGTAATTGCAATAATCTGTGCATTGAATATACCTATGTTCTGCTTTTCAAGCAGAAATAATTTTGGATTAATGAGCATAATGTGTTTCCTAATCGTAATAACATTGTAAGTCCTCTGGTAATAGTTTGTTACGCTTAATACAAAATATATTTTCACCACTTTGAGAGGTCAAGAAAAGGGTATTTTGCTGTTGTAAAACTTTAATACATACAAGAAAGCCTAATTTTTCAGAGAATCGGATATTTCTTACATTTTAGTATAAACGTTGAGGCATTACACGTTTGAGTGAAAGTTTTTTTGCATTGATACAGATAAAATGTTAATCTACCCGAAATATGGAAATCAACGTGCATGAATACTAGAGAACTTTACGGTGGAAATTTACCATTTCAAAAAAACAGTACAAAACAATAGAAATGTTCCCCCCCCCCATCAGTTACAGATAACTTTTCAGCATCAATTTCACTCATTCAGAATCAACTTGCAAACTGGAAATTGCCTAAACTTGTTTCTGAAGCAACGTTGAAAGCCGTGGCTCCACCAGCAGCAAACTGATCATAGTTTAATGACCGCGCAACGAATCGCCTTGTGCACGAGAGCAGTGGAGTGTAAAACACACCTTCCCTCGCCGGAAGCGCTCGCCTCGGCGCGACGCCCGTCAGAGACGCGGAAACGCCAACCGGCGAACTTCCCGCGCTCACGCCGAACGCCGCGCTCGCGGCGGGCGCGAGTGACAGGCGCGGCGCGAACGGGTTTGCGGAAGCGGAATTGAGGGTCGCGCGTCTGAAAAACGCAATTGCGCAACGCGGTGCTACTTCGCTTCACTTCCCTGCGTCCACCTCGCCTCCCTCAGAGCGAGCAGGTGCTCTCTACGCTGTCCCTAGCGGTACATGAAATTCAGCGTTGTGTAAAACGCACGACTGAGCAACGCCCTCCATTCTAGCAGGAAATTCATCTGAGAAGTACCGCAAAACTACAAATGAACGTTTATGGCTAAATGATTAATAATAATAATAATAATAATAATAATAATAATAATAAATACCATTCGCGTTTTAAAATCCACTAAGAAAACTGGAGGATATATTTTACACCTTCATAAATATAGAAGCTTTGGATCCTGAGTCCTCATCTATTACTAGTAATATCCAAAAATGTTTATTACGTAAGTTTATTGTTAAATATTATCAAATATTCTAAAAATTCCTCTAAAAGGACTTAAGAATGTCTTGCATTACATGTTGCTATAAACTTGGCGTTGCCCTCTATAAAACTTAAACGATTGTGATTAATTCAAGAAAAAAGGCAGAATAGTTCGAATAATAAATTTACAAATTGTAGGCGGTATCGTGTAAGGGTTATGCAACTAATCACTAGTAAGAACATCTATTCAACGAGCATACTAACTTTTTAAGTTACACTGGGAAAATATATATTACAGAACTACATTTCATCTCAATAATTCATTGTCATCTGTTAAAAGCAGAAAGATGTAAATGGCCAGCACTATACGTATCAGGGTCTTTAATAAAATATTAATAAATTTGATGACAAGAATGAATCAAATTGAAATGTTACTTCAGCTCTATTTAATTAAAAAGATAACCCATTTTAATATTGAACATGAACAATGTCGGGTCATGACCTTAAGCGCCAAAAATTCAAAACCACAAAAAATTCGATTAAGAAAACTGGTTAGTATAGGAACATTCAAACACAGTCTGGCGCCGAGTAAGCAAAACACTTTGCCCAAACACACGTGGACGATCACGTTCGTTTCCCCTGCACTCACCGAGCAACTCAAGCCATCTGCGCAGCAGCCATTCTCAGACGCAGCGGGCACAAAATGCACGCGCGGGCTGAGCCAGGGAGCGTCGCCTCCGGAACGGCCGCCAGGGCGCGCGCACGTCGCTCGGTTTGGCCCTGTGACGGCTCCGCACTCGGGCGCGTTGGCAGCGTGAACAAGGCAGCAATTAGGGAAGTAAGTGGTTCGTTTCGACGCTACACTCCGTGAATTTCCATGAATTCTAATCGGCGCGCCGCCCGCCCGCCGCCCTAGCCGCCTCACCGCGCCAGCCACCACCACCGCCGCCGCCGCCGCCCGCGTGATGTTCTCTGGAAAATGTATCGCTTTACGGGTTTGACTTGTGTGTGAATCTGCGTGGACGGGCGGCCAAACGCATGCATATGGATTGCCTCGGCCGGGCGGGCTGGCGGGCGCCGCGACCGCTGCGTGAAGCTTATTTGTGATATGGCCCGCGAGCAAACTCCGCGACGCGTATTTCTGCTTTACTCGCGCTTCACTCAAAGGGACATAAAGTTTAAAGACATAAACATTCGTTTGACGCTACGTTGAAAGTTGCCCATCGATTTGCATTTAGACGATAAAATAGCATCTGGGGTGAAATGTGTTCCGTAACAGAAAGTTTTACTTTTCATTTTGCGTTTCAACGTTCGTATCTATTTTAGCTTCTTTTGCACTGTTTGGTTGCATGCTTTTGGTCTAGGTATATGATAGGTAGGTCCTCTGCATAATTATACTAATCACAACTAAATATTTCTTTCTGTACGATTCCCAAGTCTTCAGTGCAAAAGGGAAAATGATCATCTAAAAATTTTCATTTTGATTTTATGTTAATTTGTTTTCAAATATTATATTTTACGAGTATATACTTCCCAACAGTTGACGAGATAACCGGTAGGTAAAGTAAAACGCTTTTTTCTTTAGGCGTGACATAAATACTTCGGTGAGGATAAAGCCTTTCTTTTTGAAAATGATATATTTTGAGATTGTTACTTTCATTCTACCAGAAATTATCACTTTTTGTGAACACATCTTTTATTAACTCTTTTATATACAATTTCAATTTTCTCATTATTTAAAACTTTTTTAATAGTAAAGTTACATGAAATAATGGTTTGATGACTTCAATGTAGAGAATCCAGATTTTAGTCCTCAATATTTATTATGTGTCATTATTGCAAAACCGTAATTGCTGAGTTCTACGTTTAAGTAGTTCAAATAGAACTGAATTATAAAACTTAATTTAAAAACAAACTCATCGTCCTGTTTAATGATATAAGTTTTCATAATCTAATGTAATGCAGTTTCTCTTTCAATAGCCAAGCATCTCACTCAATTTTACGGCAATTTTCCGGCGGTAAATGTTTACGTTCTCGCTGCAGAGTGGAGAGAAACTTATGTAATTCTGCACGAAAGTAGTGATGCTGAAACAGCGCGGACTTTCTCGCCTGTATTTTCACACAAAATAATACGAAAAATATTCAAAGTTTCGAAAAAACATGCACGACCTTAAAAGAATATCTTTGAGGACCATATTTCATTGAAGGAAACAATATTTTTCTTTAATAGTTTAGTTGTTTGAAAACGCCGAAATTTTTTTGATCTTCTGCAATTTTCGAAAAATTAGCGTTTCAACGGCGATGAGGCCATCATCAAACTTTAAACGTCCTTCACACAATCCAATTACAAAATTCAATTAAAAACAATAGATCCACTTCTTTTAAAATTAAAAATGTTCCAGCAGCTTATTGTAAAGTACCCCCAAAATTAATAATCTCTTTCAAATTCATGCGGCCACTACATCAGCCCTATCGATTGAGGAGTATCAATTTTGGAGAAAATCGGCTGAACGGTTGAGCTGTTGGCGTTGTTCACAGACTGACGGTCAGACGTTTTGACCTCACAACAAATATTGTTTTAAAATTAAACATTGATTTGTGAGGCGGCGACATTTTACCAAGAGACACTCAGAGCTGTGCTCTTCTACTTGCTTTTTCGGCTACCCTCATCCGAACGTCGTATTTCCCAAGCTACTCGGAAAACCACTATTTATTTGTGAATAGCACTGACCTTCGCAGGCCCGTGCGAAGGAAGGAGACACGCGAAGAGTAATGGTTCCATACTTCTTGAAATTCGTGCTTTGAGTTCAGTGCTTCAAAATGTTCACTGTTGTTCATTTCAACGATTTGCAGGTATTGTGTTAATTAAGTGCTTAGCATGTCAGGCGGCAAATTGAAAACGTTAACTCTCGGTGAAGAAAATTAGACTAATTGAAGAACACGAACAAAGACACAAGTCTGTCATGGTTTTAATAAAGAAATTTAAAGACGTGATGGCCCAAGTGTATGACACCTTAAAAACTAAGACTGATGGTGAAGATTGTTGCGTAATATCAATTTTAGTGTAGATAATCGTCCGAACGGTTTAGGCTGTACTGTTGCACACAGGCGAACAGGCAGACGTTTCACCCAATGTTTTGCCATCAAAGACCTACAAAACGTGAATTCTGAGTACATAAAGTGCAAAAGAATGTAATTCACTACATATAGGAGCAAGATTTACCCATTCTTTTGGTATCAGACCTGCACAATACGAATTTTGATTCCAAAAAAATTAATTCGTTCTTGCAACATTACAATACATTTCTATATTACATAAACAGTGTACGATAAAGTACAACAGTGCAAAAATACTTGGAAAGTAGAGTTTTTGCAGACCAAAAGTTCAAGGATTTGGCTATTTAAATATGTCGTTCTTGTTTACAGATTCTACTAAATTTTCTGTCACCTATGTCGTTATTCAAGCGCCGATGTCAAAGGCTCTTTGGCTTTTTAATAATCCCTGTTTCAGAATATTTTTCCATTGCAGTCCTACACCTCTTCGACGCAGTTTCTTCAACCCTCTTCTTTCCCAGCTCTAAACTTGGTTACCGCCCGCAAATTCAGCGCTGCTGTCCTCACCATTCCCCACCTCCGCCACTCGCGACACTCGCCTCGACCACGCCATTACTCTCCCAGTCGCTCCTCCGCCGCTCTCCCTGCGCTCCACCCCCCCCCCCCCGGTCGACAGGACCCCTTGCCCTGTGCTCACCCCTCCGCAATCCACATCCTTCACCGCGCGCACTAGGCAGGAGATTTCGCTCTGGTTTCTAAGCTAACACGCACTCGATAAACCAATGAAATGCGATTCAAACAAACATAAAGCAAACAATATGAAATGCACCTTACGTAGAATACATGAGAGCAAGCATCATATTCGTTTATTCATTAAATATTTCACGACTTATACTTACTTTGAATTATTATTTCATGGAAGGGGTAGGAAAATATTGTTAGTAACAATGCCTACTGATATGCTCTAAAGAAAGCATATTACTAAAGGAGTCACTCCTTCCCCACAATTCCATCCAAAGTAGTTCTAAATGTGATGATCCTCTATTCTCATTTTGACACATTGGAGAAGAAAAAGGTTTACACCTTTTTTCTGAGCAGGTGATCTCACAACTGCAGTTTGCATTTGATCTCAAGAACGAGGAAGATGTTGAGGAATTAAAACATTGATGAATGAGGATGAGAGAATTTAATTATAATGGTTGGCAAGACGGTTCAGGCGAGATACGTTGTGCTATAAGAAGAAAGTTGCGACACAAACACACTGTAAAATGGCTCTTGCCTTACGCGGCATTTGAACCTCCAACCTTTGTCTTCACCTATTTTGACGCTGCTCGAGGAGTCGCCAAAGACTGTAGCGAAGCACAGAATTACCAATGAATTGGCGGTAACGTCCAATTTGTATGGAGAGTTAGTGTTTTTTTTATGCTTTAAAATGGGCTGGAAATGATCAAATGGAGTTTGCACTGCTTTGTCGCCTAGTGAACTATTCCATATAAAACTTTTCACCAAAAAGTTACAGATTTCCATTACAAATTTTACCCATTAATTTATTTGTCACTAGCTTATTGCGTCTGTATACATTTTTAAAATTTTCATATTTATTAATACGAGAGTTTTTAATTACATTAGAAGGACACACCCACACAACAGTTCACCCACCCACAGACCGACACGGGTTGACTCGCTCGCTCCGAACGGTGCACCGGAAGAGGACTATGAAACCCTACATTTCTCTTCCCAGAATTCAATCAGCCTTTCTTCTAGACTGATAGTAACACACAATATAATTATGTATTGGATAATGAAGCTCTAGGAGACGAAAAAAGTTTCAGTTTGCCACCAGCAGACTGAGACATGACGAATACTCATCCTTTATCTCCAACAGTTAACCGGAAGGAGACTAATTGTGTGTGACGAAACGGCCAAACACGCATGTCTATAGATGGTCCATACCCAAACAACAATCACTCAAAACTAAGTTTTGAGATACGCCATTACGAAGAATAATATAACTGAAAATTTCCGTTAGGTTACGAAAATTTCAAATTTATGATTAACTTTGTACAGTTATGCCATGAGATTTCAATTTAAGAGCTAAAACTGACTTTTTAGAACAATATTAATCTTCAAAACATCTTAAAATATTATATATTACACTTAAAAAGGAAATGTCTTTTGGATTGATTGATTAGTGATTGTGGGCGCGTGAACTGCTAAGACCATTAGCCTTGTAAGTGCAATGCATGTTGTTTTTATTAATCGCTGGAGGTGGCAGTCATCTTCGCAGTTGAATGGTGAGACCCGGCGCCTACCTACACGTCTGCTAGCTGGAGTTTACTCAGCTATGCATCTCGCTTCAGGGCACCGCTCTAGCCCGGATAAGCTCTAAACACGTGACTGGTCTCTCGCCATGTGTGGTAATGTAATACATGTAAGGAAGGGGTAAGGATAGAGCATAGAAGAGGAAAGAATAATTGCGCACTATCAGTGAGTCATTAACGTAATACATGTAATGTAGTACATGTAAGGAAGGGGTAAGGATAGAGCATAGAAGAGGAAAGAATAATTGCGCACTATCAGTGAGTCATTTGTTAAGATACTGCTCCGGCATTCGCGACTACCTATCAGAGCAGCCGACCGCTAGAATTCCCCTCCGGGTAGCGTCTGAACTGGACCTAGCTATGCAGCTACCGTCTTTTTGCACATGAGCGTCAATATGGTGATTGAAGGCTGCTTCAGTCTTCAATTTTCCCACTCCTATTTTTGAGTGTCGGTTTTGGCTTCGCCCACAGCCTCCGCGAGCGCTCGCCCTCCGTCCGCACCGCCCTCATCACCGCCCGCGCCTCACATGCCGTCCGCCCCGCCCACTAGCCACGCCGCCCGCGCAGCCCGCCCCACCCGCACCGCCCACATCCCCCGCGCCGTCTGCCCCGCCCGCTTCGCCCACCACTCGCTCTGCCCATGCCGCCCGCGCCACCGCCCGGGGCGGTTCGGCTTATAAAACGCGCGATTATTCAAAGCCGAGGGCGCGAGCGGCAACGAGGCGAGAGAGCGGTGTGCAGTCGCCCGGCCAGCGCCGAGGACGTGGGCGAGGGCGAGGGCGAGGGCGAGGGCGAGAGAGGGAGCGAGGGAGGGAGCGAGGGGGGTAGGGGGCAGAGGCGAAGGCGGGCCGAGGGCGGGGCGGGGACGGGGACGGTGTGGAGCGGAGCGGGAGCGGGGCGGGGGCTGGGACGAGGCGGGGGCGGGGCGAGGCGGGGCGGGGGCGGGGCGGGGACGGGGGCGGGGCGGGGCGAGGCGGGGCGGGGGCGGGGCGGGGGCGGGGCGGGGGATGCGGTGGCCGGGGCGGGGGCGGGTGGGGGCGGGGCGGGGTAGGACAGCGAAGGCCTCTGCGGTTTCCTCTCACAAGGGGGAGAATTTCCTTCACAACAATTTTCTTTTCAGAAGAATAGTAAGCTGTGCTGTAAACTAAAATATTCTTTGTCAAATGTGTTTGTGGTTTTCTTGGCAAATTAAAAAACGTATAATTCAAATATACTGTTTTCAATACACAATGAAAAATTCAAAAATTGTATTTAAACAAAACTACGCAGGGAGAACTCAAAATATTATGTTAGTAGAAATATCAAAAACTGGGAGAGGTGTCTTATAGTCTTCAAGTTGCAAATTTACTTTAAATGGGCATAAAATCGTCTCTGAAAATGGTAAATAAACAACTGAACAATATTTACCATAGTAACGATAATGTTACAGAAGAGTTGTACAGAAGTATCCTAGAGAACGCTGATGGCGTGTTTCAAAAACTGCAATTTATACTATAAATACAGAGGAATATTAACGTGTTACAACGGATGAAGGGAAAAGCGCTAATGTTATTGAAACTATAAATCATTTCCCAGAAAGAAGACTGTATTTTATTAAGACGTGATATTGCGATTTTTTTATTATGTATATTTACATCTACAAATATTTTTGCAATGCAAATATTTTAACTATGCAAAGTTCGTTTCTCTTTTCACAAATACACACTATCTCCTGCGATACTTCTAAGTCGTTCCAGGTCTTGTTCGTGTGGGAAGAGAGAACTTGCACTGCAAATACTTTTTCTAAAACGATAAAATATAATTTTCAATAGCTTGTGAGAACGAGAATGGAAAATTAAAGTTCACCGCGATGTGAAATTGCTGAAATATGTAAATAACGTATTACGGGATATCCGGTTTTCATTATCTATATTTTTTGTTCCATAAATGTCAAAAGATGCCTAACTAAAAATTAGCCTGAAAATTACACCAAATTATATGAGTCAGAAAACACGAATATAATTCTGATTCTACAATATGTAATATTATAATTTCTTTAAAAACAATGTAATATTTGTAAGCTAGTTACTAATACCGTTTTAATATAGCCTTTTTTATTTTTAATATTCCAGTCTTATTATCCACTCACACAATTACGTATTTTATTATGTGTCAAGCAGAATCTTAATGTTTCTGTTTACATTCTTCCAAATTGCAAATAGCTCATAAATTAGAAAGAGGACTGTAAGGGTATTCAGTATATTAATATTATTGTGAAAATAAATAGTGCAGAATTATAGAGTCATATCATGAATATTCAACAGTTCAACACTATAGTGTCAGGAGGTTAATACAAGCTTTATGAATTCACTACGACCTTGGAGGAATATCATGATTTATAATTGTGCAATGATAGCATTCCAATTGTGAAATAATTCGTTAAATCCCTAATTGTGTGCACTGCGCGTCAACTCATCAACTACGCATTGTCTAACACACAAAACACTCGAATAAAGCAATACAAACAAAATGTTAATAAAGTTAAAACGAATATTGCAATTGAAAATGCCACATATTAATAAACTAGCCTTTTAAAAATTGCTGAATAATTTTAGTCCTAAGAGTGATGCACCGCCAACCGTGACACGTAAGCCATTAAACTGTCTTTCGCGGAAACCTTCCGTTCACTCGGTCCGCCACACCAGTGGCGGTACCGCCTCAGGCGGAAAAGTGCCTCAAGGAGCGTGCGGCGGAAGCAGTGGTTACCCGCTCGGCCACAAGCGACGCACTTGGAGCGCAACATCGCCGCTGCTCCTCCGGCGAAAGCGAAAACTGAGGCGCGGCCCGGGGCGGGGGCGGGGGCGGGGGCGCGGGCGGGGATGACGCCGCGCCGGCGGCTGACCCTCCTTACCCTCCCGCCTCCAGCGCCATCTATTTCCTCGTCACGTGACCGCAACACGAGCCTCCCGGGGCTGCCGCACCTCACTTTGTCAGCAAACTGCACCCTCCTGCCCCCTCCCCGCCCCTCGCCACGCCCCTCGCCCCGCCCACGCGCCCGCCCCGACGCCCCTCGGCGCTGCATTAGCGGGCCTGTGAGGGCTCGCAGCAATTTCATCCCTCACATATATCAGGAGGCGCGCTTTTTCCCCTCCCTTGTTGAAGGAAAAAAAGAAAGGGGCGGTCCGAGGTACATAATGACACTGTTCGCAGCCAAAAGATTACGGCGGTGTAATCCTATACCGGAAAAGGGTGGCAGCGGGGTTGCCGCAGGCAGAGGCCAGGAAATCTGGATCCGATTCCGAAGCTGCGATGTTCTTAACGACCGCGTCGGATGTTGAGGGGGTCCTCGACGGATGAATATTGATCGCAGACTTAATCTACTTTCTGGTAGGGGGCCAAGTTGTATTTATGATATCTTGTTCGAGATTTATTTTCGCTGTAATTGGTAGACTATTTGTCATCATTACCGTTTATTTCCGCAGGATGATAGTACTTCTCACAATTAATGAGAAATTTCAAACAACTGATTCTAAGAGATGTATGACAGACATTGTCGGAACATAAAACTGTCGTATTTACAACAGTAGAAATCTATAACTCCAAACAAATTATAAATTGGTAAATTTATTAAAAGAAGAAACACCAGAAATTTAAAAAAACTACCGGCAATTGTGTACTAAGAAGTTTTCTTCTAAATTCCCATTTAGTTTTAATAATTTTCCACTACTATAACACAAATATCAGTATGAAATTACGCCCATCCTTTCTTAAAAAGTAAAATGTAAATAGGGTAATTAAAATAGGTTCACCAAGACTTTTTTATTATATTTTAATTCAATTGCATTTTTTTTTCAAAATAATATGAGCTGCTTCGAATACATTATTAACTTAAAAATGGCAAACATGTGTAATTGAATGTCAAAAAGATAATAAAAAGCTCTGACAATAATATATTTTGAGACGTAACTTCTTTTGGATATCATTATCTTTTATCTTGTCTACTATAATTTTTTATCACTTTAGCGAAAATTTTATCGTTTTTAACAAAGAAAAATATTTTATTTTATACACATACATTGAAAAAATTGAAGATTGGAGTAGAATTGCATAACTGTTTCACATTCTTAGCAGTATTTTGCGAATTTGAGAACTATTGAACTCTTTACATTTATTAGATGTTCTTATATGTTGATACTCTTTCACATGTTAGCGTATTTTACTGATAAATGCGAATCATATTATATTGTAACCTCTTATAATAATGTAACCTCAATTCAGCACAAGATCCGATGGATTATAAAATGGGGAAAAAGCCTTATAATATTGATAAATTATTACGACTGTAACATTCCTTAAATTCACAAAAAAAAATTCACAAAAATGGCAACAAATAGTGAATATATTAGCTAAGTGTCAAATATTTCCAACCTGTTTCTAGACCTTGGACTATTGAGAAAAGAAATTTAAAAAAATCCGGTGGCAGGAAAAATGTTCGCATTTACCTCTTTGATTTGAATCTACCCAACCTAGTTGAGACAAAATAAACCATACATCACATTGTGCGGCTACCGATATTTAAACCCTAGTACAATCAAAACTCCACGTTGCCCACGGAAACTTGAACTCGTCCTAATCGTCTATTTCAATCAATCGCAAACCCTTTGTGCACAGTTTGATATATGCATTGGCACTGCAATGCTTACATGAGATTTATGAAAATGTTAGAGGGAAAATTTTTTCTTTGGCTTCAATCTTCACGCAAAAATTTGCTCATATTAAATTATAATATTAATAGAATACAATTAAGGGAATTTCACGATATCTGTAATTTGGTTTCCTTTGCTACGTATAACTGTGTAGAAAGAGGCATCTCAGGACACAGAGCTAGACAATATTGATATTTAAAAATGTAAAATAAATAAATGAGCACAAATTATCAATAAAATTACATTTCATTCCTATATAATTAACAATCGCCTCCGATCCAGCGTGCACCTGTGTTATCTGCTGCAGCGCCACGGGTAGGGTTAGAGAGGGCTGTACTCACCGCCTCGGTGTGCACGGGGTGCGCGGCGAAGAGGAGTCCGGCGACGGCGGCGAAGCGCGGGGTGAGGCCGGCGACGGCGCGGCACACACGCGTGAACAGCAGCGACGCCGCCGCGTGCAGCAGCACGTTGGCGGCGTGGAACCAGCTGGGCGCCAGCCCCGCGGCGGCGTACGTCGCCCTGCGCACACAGCACACCGTCAGCACTGCACACCTCGCCCTCCCAACCACCTCCACATGAGCATTGGAACCAGCTGGGCGCCAGCCCCGCGGCGGCGTACGTCGCCCTGCGCACACAGCACACCGTCAGCACTGCACACCTCGCCCTCCCAACCACCTCCACATGAGCATTGGAACCAGCTGGGCGCCAGCCCCGCGGCGGCGTACGTCGCCCTGCGCACACAGCACACCGTCAGCACTGCACACCTCGCCCTCCCAACCACCTCCACATGAGCATTGGA
Source organism: Gryllus longicercus (assembly GCA_038098605.1). NCBI lineage: Eukaryota > Metazoa > Arthropoda > Insecta > Orthoptera > Gryllidae > Gryllus > Gryllus longicercus. The sequence continues at coordinate 1,142,784 of JAZDUA010000478.1, read as the reverse complement.
ACCAGCTGGGCGCCAGCCCCGCGGCGGCGTACGTCGCCCTGCGCACACAGCACACCGTCAGCACTGCACACCTCGCCCTCCCAACCACCTCCACATGAGCATTGGAACCAACTGGGCGCCAGCCCCCGGCGGCGTACGTCGCCATGCGCACACAGCACACCGTCAGCACTGCACACCTCGCCCTCCCAACCCCCTCGACATGAGCATCGGAACCAGCTGGGCGCCATCCCCGCGGCGGCGTACGTCGCCCTGCGCACACAGCACACCGTCAGCACTGCACACCTCGCCCTCCCAACCTCCTCGACATGAGCATTGGAACCAGCTGGGCGCCAGCCCCGCGGCGGCGTACGTCGCCCTGCGCACACAGCACACCGTCAGCACTGCACACCTCGCCCTCCCAACCTCCTCGACATGAGCATTGGAACCAGCTGGGCGCCAGCCCCGCGGCGGCGTACGTCGCCCTGCGCACACAGCACACCGTCAGCACTGCACACCTCACCCTCCCAACCTCCTCGACATGAGCATTGGAACCAGCTGGGCGCCAGCCCCGCGGCGGCGTACGTCGCCCTGCGCACACAGCACACCGTCAGCACTGCACACCTCGCCCTCCCAACCTCCTCGACATGAGCATTGGAACCAGCTGGGCGCCATCCCCGCGGCGGCGTACGTCGCCCTGCGCACACAGCACACCGTCAGCACTGCACACCTCGCCCTCCCAACCTCCTCGACATGAGCATTGGAACCAGCTGGGCGCCAGCCCCGCGGCGGCGTACGTCGCCCTGCGCACACAGCACACCGTCAGCACTGCACACCTCGCCCTCCCAACCTCCTCGACATGAGCATTGAAACCAGCTGGGCGCCAGCCCCGCGGCGGCGTACGTCGCCCTGCGCACACAGCACACCGTCAGCACGGCACACCACGCCCTCCCACCCACCTCAACAGGAGCATTGGAACCAGCTGGGCGCCAGCCCCGCGGCGGCGTACGTCGCCCTGCGCCCACACAGAACACCGTCAGCATTGCACACTTCGCCCTACCAAACCTCCTCGACATGAGCATTGGAACCAGCTGGGCGCCAGCCCCGCGGCGGCGTACGTCGCCCTGCGCACACAGCACACCGTCAGCACTGCACACCTCGCCCTCCCAACCTCCTCGACATGAGCATTGGAACCAGCTGGGCGCCAGCCCCGCGGCGGCGTACGTCGCCCTGCGCACACAGCACACCGTCAGCACTGCACACCTCGCCCTCCCAACCTCCTCGACATGAGCATTGGAACCAGCTGGGCGCCAGCCCCGCGGCGGCGTACGTCGCCCTGCGCACACAGCACACCGTCAGCACTGCACACCTCGCCCTCCCAACCTCCTCGACATGAGCATTGGAACCAGCTGGGCGCCAGCCCCGCGGCGGCGTACGTCGCCCTGCGCACACAGCACACCGTCAGCACTGCACACCTCGCCCTCCCAACCTCCTCGACATGAGCATTGGAACCAGCTGGGCGCCAGCCCCGCGGCGGCGTACGTCGCCCTGCGCACACAGCACACCGTCAGCACTGCACACCTCGCCCTCCCAACCTCCTCGACATGAGCATTGGAACCAGCTGGGCGCCAGCCCCGCGGCGGCGTACGTCGCCCTGCGCACACAGCACACCGTCAGCACTGCACACCTCGCCCTCCCAACCTCCTCGACATGAGCATTGGAACCAGCTGGGCGCCAGCCCCGCGGCGGCGTACGTCGCCCTGCGCACACAGCACACCGTCAGCACTGCACACCTCGCCCTCCCAACCTCCTCGACATGAGCATTGGAACCAGCTGGGCGCCAGCCCCGCGGCGGCGTACGTCGCCCTGCGCACACAGCACACCGTCAGCACTGCACACCTCGCCCTCCCAACCTCCTCGACATGAGCATTGGAACCAGCTGGGCGCCAGCCCCGCGGCGGCGTACGTCGCCCTGCGCACACAGCACACCGTCAGCACTGCACACCTCGCCCTCCCAACCTCCTCGACATGAGCATTGGAACCAGCTGGGCGCCAGCCCCGCGGCGGCGTACGTCGCCCTGCGCACACAGCACACCGTCAGCACTGCACACCTCGCCCTCCCAACCTCCTCGACATGAGCATTGGAACCAGCTGGGCGCCAGCCCCGCGGCGGCGTACGTCGCCCTGCGCACACAGCACACCGTCAGCACTGCACACCTCGCCCTCCCAACCTCCTCGACATGAGCATTGAAACCAGCTGGGCGCCAGCCCCGCGGCGGCGTACGTCGCCCTGCGCACACAGCACACCGTCAGCATGGCACACCTCGCCCTCCCAACCTCCTCGACATGAGAATTGAAACCAGCTGGGCGCCAGCCCCGCGGCGGCGTACGTCGCCCTGCGCACACAGCACACCGTCAGCACTGCACACCACGCCCTCCCAACCACCTCGACATGAGCATTGGAACCAGCTGGGCGCCAGCCCCGCGGCGGCGTACGTCGCCCTGCGCACACAGCACACCGTCAGCACTGCACACCTCGCCCTCCCAACCTCCTCGACATGAGCATTGGAACCAGCTGGGCGCCAGCCCCGCGGCGGCGTACGTCGCCCTGCGCACACAGCACACCGTCAGCACTACACACCTCGCCCTCCCAACCTCCTCGACATGAGCATTGAAACCAGCTGGGCGCCAGCCCCGCGGCGGCGTACGTCGCCCTGCGCACACAGCACACCGTCAGCACGGCACACCTCACCCTCCCAACCACCTGGACATGAGCATTGGAACCAGCTGGGCGCCAGCCCCGCGGCGGCGTACGTCGCCCTGCGCACACACAGCACACCGTCAGCACTGCACACCTCGCCCTCCCAACCTCCTCGACATGAGCATTGGAACCAGCTGGGCGCCAGCCCCGCGGCGGCGTACGTCGCCCTGCGCACACAGCACACCGTCAGCACTGCACACCTCGCCCTCCCAACCTCCTCGACATGAGCATTGAAACCAGCTGGGCGCCAGCCCCGCGGCGGCGTACGTCGCCCTGCGCACACAGCACACCGTCAGCATGGCACACCTCGCCCTCCCAACCTCCTCGACATGAGAATTGAAACCAGCTGGGCGCCAGCCCCGCGGCGGCGTACGTCGCCCTGCGCACACAGCACACCGTCAGCACTGCACACCACGCCCTCCCAACCACCTCGACATGAGCATTGGAACCAGCTGGGCGCCAGCCCCGCGGCGGCGTACGTCGCCCTGCGCACACAGCACACCGTCAGCACTACACACCTCGCCCTCCCAACCTCCTCGACATGAGCATTGAAACCAGCTGGGCGCCAGCCCCGCGGCGGCGTACGTCGCCCTGCGCACACAGCACACCGTCAGCACGGCACACCTCACCCTCCCAACCACCTGGACATGAGCATTGGAACCAGCTGGGCGCCAGCCCCGCGGCGGCGTACGTCGCCCTGCGCACACACAGCACACCGTCAGCACTGCACACCTCGCCCTCCCAACCTCCTCGACATGAGCATTGGAACCAGCTGGGCGCCAGCCCCGCGGCGGCGTACGTCGCCCTGCGCACACACAGCACACCGTCAGCACTGCACACCTCGCCCTCCCAACCACCTCCACATGAGCATTGGAACCAGCTGGGCGCCAGCCCCGCGGCGGCGTACGTCGCCCTGCGCACACACAGCACACCGTCAGCACTGCACACCTCGCCCTCCCAACCACCTCGACATGAGCATTGGAACCAGCTGGGCGCCAGCCCCGCGGCGGCGTACGTCGCCCTGCGCACACAGCACACCGTCAGCACTGCACACCACGCCCTCCCAACCACCTCAACATGGGCATTGGAACCAGCTGGGCGCCAGCCCGCGGCGGCGTACGTCGCCCTGCGCACACAGCACACCGTCAGCACTGCACACCACGCCCTCCCAACCTCCTCGACATGAGCATTGGAACCAGCTGGGCGCCAGCCCCGCGGCGGCGTACGTCGCCCTGCGCACACACAGCACACCGTCAGCACTGCACACCTCGCCCTCCCAACCACCTCCACATGAGCATTGGAACCAGCTGGGCGCCATCCCCGCGGCGGCGTACGTCGCCCTGCGCACACACAGCACACCGTCAGCACTGCACACCTCGCCCTCCCAACCACCTCGACATGAGCATTGGAACCAGCTGGGCGCCATCCCCGCGGCGGCGTACGTCGCCATGCTCACACACAGACCACCGTCAGCACCGCACACCTCGCCCTCCCAACCACCTCAACATGGGCATTGGAACCAGCTGGGCGCCAGCCCGCGGCGGCGTACGTCGCCCTGCGCACACAGCACACCGTCAGCACTGCACACCACGCCCTCCCAACCTCCTCGACATGAGCATTGGAACCAGCTGGGCGCCAGCCCCGCGGCGGCGTACGTCGCCCTGCGCACACACAGACCACCGTCAGCACTGCACACCACGCCCTCCCAACCACCTCGACATGAGCATTGGAACCAGCTGGGCGCCAGCCCCGCGGCGGCGTACGTCGCCCTGCGCACACAGCACACCGTCAGCACTGCACACCTCGCCCTCCCAACCTCCTCGACATGAGCATTGGAACCAGCTGGGCGCCAGCCCCGCGGCGGCGTACGTCGCCCTGCGCACACAGCACACCGTCAGCACTGCACACCACGCCCTCCCAACCACCTCAACATGAGCATTGGAACCAGCTGGGCGCCAGCCCCGCGGCGGCGTACGTCGCCCTGTGCACACAGCACACCGTCAGCACTGCACACCTCGCCCTCCCAACCACCTCAACATGGGCATTGGAACCAGCTGGGCGCCAGCCCCGCGGCGGCGTACGTCGCCCTGCTCACACACAGACCACCGTCAGCACAGCACACCTCGCCCTCCCAACCACCTCAACATGAGCATTGGAACCAGCTGGGCGCCAGCCCCGCGGCGGCGTACGTCGCCCTGCGCGCACAGACACACACACACCCATACACATCATGAGCATTGCAGACCTCACCCTTCCAACCACCACAACATGAGCTTGGGAAGAAACAACGTATGTCGTCGTGAGCATATAGGGTCGCCGTTAGCATCTACACATATTACGGGCACATAGCGGAAAATTGAAATTTCAAAGTTAGAATTTGCAAATTACCGTAAAACATCCCTACACATTTCATCGACTTTGTAAAATTTCCAGTGAACTTATTTGCCTTGTTTAACTACTTGTCCTGCGAAATGGGACTCTTGATATTGATAGTAGTTATTAGGAGGTCGTGGATGAAGTTTAATATTGCTTACATGACCAACGTTTATATTGTGTTTTAATCGTAAGCTACGGGTAATTTAAACAACGGTGTTGCTTTTGGGCGCCCCTACGTGTGACGAAGCTATCTTTATGTTGGTGCCAGCCGTTCCTCATTACGTTGGAGCTGCAAGGCGCGTGGCGGCCGCCGCCGCCGCCGGCGCCGCGCCGCGCCGCGTCGTGTCCGGGGCACACGCGCCGTCGCCCAGCGGACGCGCGCGTCGATCAATGGAGTGTCACTGCGAGGCGCAAAAAGCGCCAACAGCGCCGGCGAGGGCGCGACAGGGGGCGGCTGCGGCGAGGGCAGCAGCGGAGGTGGCGGGGGCGATGTCAGGGGTGGCGTGGGGTGTGATGGCGTGACGGCTGTGTCGGTGGGGGCGGCGTGGTGGCGGTTGCGGTGAGATGGTTGGGTTGGTGGGAGATGCGAGGGCGGCGGGGGCGGCTGGGATGGCTGTGGCGGCGGGGACCGTTTCGTGGGCGGAGCAGCGGGAGCGGATTTGTCGGCGGAAGGGGTGGCGGTGGTGGAAGTGGCTGGGGTTGCATGACGGTGGGGGTGGCTTTGTAGGCGGGATGGGTGGGGGCGGCCAGTTGCCGGGGTCGTCGGGGGTGGCGGGCGGTGGGGAGGTGGGGACTGCGGGACGGCGGGAGCAGCAGAGGCGGCGGGAGCGGTGTGGGCTGAGGGGGGTGGGGTCGGAGGGGGGGGCACTCGGCTCGCGGACGCCGCCCGACACCAACACGACACATCTGCATTTTCACTGCGCGTTAAAATGCCAATACCAAGCCTCCGCTACAGCTTCTTTAACGTCATGTTATCGCGCCTCCCGCCAGACGCTCCCAAACAGAATGTTTTAGCGCGTATGTTTGACTGTGGCACATCCAATATTGTGATAAATGTGGAGATGTGTATTTAGTGAAGTAGGTGACGTGTGTACGCTGCTTTCTCATACGAGGTCGAGCTATTTGTAGATTCATACGCTCATCCCCCCGCTTGTCATGGGTGTTCTAACGGGGAAAACGGATACAGTAGTCCTAGTACAAACACAAATGTGAAGTAGCAACATTTCTATTTATTTAAGTAGTAAATATTGGAAACATCTTGAGAACTATGTAATTATTTAAAATCATTATATATTTTTTCATTTAACTTAAAAGGACTTCATTCATTGAAATTATGAATTTTACATGTCATCGTTTTTGGGAAATGAAAGTAGTGATGCGTAGTAGATAGTGTTTTACAAAATCTTGAATAAAACTACAGAATTTTGAACTTTACTGTTGCCATTAGTTATTTTATTTATTATCGTGTTCATGTATGGGAAACTGCTAAGAAAAATGTACTTTTATGTAAATATATTTACTTTTTATTAGATACATTACGTATATGCAAATGTCGAAGTAGTTTAATAAATTAATAGTAATAATAACAAATATATCAATAATAAGAACAGTAATCAATATAATAACAAATATAATAAGAACTTAATGAATGCATACATTTTGTAGGAGTTGATAATCGTTATTGTTAGTATTATGATAATATTAATAATGATGGGTAGTAGCATTAATGATTACAATATTTAGCATGTTTTATATTTAGTGGAATTGATTTTGGTTTGTATTATTGTAAGTTCGTTGATCAGCCTATGAAGTTATATAGTGTTGGAACATTATGTTGTACAATAATTATTTTCATTCCAGTACCCGAAGAGGTTAAGAGAGAGTTAAACACCAACGAAATGTTGTATATATAAAAATTATTATTCAGGTATCTTAAATGATTTGCCCTGTATAGTTTTTATATTCAATTTATAATAATAATAATAATAATAATAATAATAATAATAATAATAATAATAATAATAATAATAGGGTAAAATACTGGAAGATAATATTCGAAGGATTGGACAGATTTGATTTTCCGAAATGTTCCACAGAGTCTCAATGCTCTAATCCGTAGATTTCATAATCCTTGCACAAGAATCCTGTGCCTGCCTCTGGTAGCAAGTGTGGAGTCCTAGAATCCTAGAATATCTCACCGCTGCTAAACCATGTAGAGGTCGTTAGTAGCGACATCGCAAAGGAATTCGGCGAATGCAAACGCACCGAAACATAAATCTGGGTTCCTGCTAATCATCAATACTTAGATTTTCGGAGAATATGGCATATTCATGAAACGATTTCCCGTACCCCGGCTTTCAGCAGATGGTGAATATGTGCCATCAACAAACTACTTTGCCTGCTCGGAATACAAATGAATAGTTTATAGAAAGTTCAGACCAAACTCAACAGAGTAATCAAATCGACTGTTCAAACGCAGAGGGAGCACTAGTATAACCATGGGCTGTCGATTCACGGAACAATAATATCCTTCAGCTCGGAAACGTCTGCCAAATCAATATTGAGAGTAAAAATTATGTTGAGAAGAAAAATAGGAACGGCAAGCAAAATGCCATGGAAAGTTGCTCTATGATATCAGATAGCATAAACGCACCCTCATTAGGAGCTGGCT
>JAZDUA010000478.1:957500-1130000 GCA_038098605.1 Gryllus longicercus | reverse complement strand
TCGAGTTACTTTCAAATATTACTTAGTCATCAATTTTTTTAAGTTATTTAATTTTTTTTATTTGACTTTTGAAATTCTTAGGGAGCTTGAAAATACATTTTTTCTTTTATAATTATTTCTCAAAATGCCTCTGTTAAAAAGTTTATTGAGTTATCTTGTTTTGGTTTATAATGTGCATTTCCTGAGTTTCTCTACACATGAATTAATTTTCTTAGTATCATTTACTATTGTTTTATATTTTCTAGTGTATGATTCCAGTGTTCAGATGATCGTAAATATATATCTTTCAAGTTCCCTTTGATATTCCTTCTTCTACATATTACACATTCATACATCGTTTCTTTGATTAATGATTGATTAGTCAATTAGGAAGGCAGCTTCACAGTGACGGACTTCAATTCACTCCTCATCCTATCGTGACGTCGTAGGATTCCGCAGCTAGAATTTTGGACAAGCTCTTGGCTGTCCGGACAACCAAGAGCACTGTCGTCCTATTATCTTCAAATCACTTTCATTTCCCGTCAGTCGCAATCCACGAGAGATGAAATAAGGACTATTCATTACGATAATTCACGTCCAAGTTGGCCCACTGCACAGCCTCTTTAAACCACAATGTGGCGTGCGCATTCTGCAAGCTAGTTCTTGGCCAAAAAATAATTGTGGCAACCGCTCTCCATGGCAGGTTTGGTGGCGGCTGAGGGGGCTAACAACACCTCGCGTCTCCCGGCCACTTCTCGCGTATGGTGGCGTAGGCTTCCGCGGCCGGAGTCTGTGTTGTCTAGGCTATCCGGGACGAGCCGCGTCATTGACATGGTGGCTAACGTTTCGGCCAGGGTATGCTGAAGCAGTACGCTCTGAGGAAGGCTATAATACGCTGGTCGAAACGTTAGCCACCATGTCAGAGACGCGGCTCGTCCTGGATAGCTAAACACTTCCCACATATATGTTGCCTGGGTTGCCGCCGATGGCAATTGCTAAACTCCCAACGTAAGCTCATTTACAGAAAGAATAATAATAATAATAATAATAATAATAATAATAATAATAATAATAATAATAGTATTCCGAAATTGATGAAAAGTAAGCGAAGTTCTTCTTAATTTCAATCTGAATTTGATGTTAAGAATTATAGTTTGTTTCATTAAGGAAAGAGTTGTGAGATTAAATACAGATATGTATTGGTTTCAAATTTGATTTGATATTTCGACACTTTACCATAAATTCATTACGCCCCTAATTAATGTTTCTTGTTCTTCTTTAAACTTTCTTGTAATGGATAAATGTTTGAATTTTCCACTTTCTCTACTTTGTATACTTCTTACTAATTCTACTTTACAAGCAGTCACAAGCAAAACCCAATCTGGTACACGGAGAGGCAGGGGGAACCAACGGCGGTCCCTGAATAAACTACAACATAATCGAAAGAAAATGTTACATATTTAAGAACCAACGTATGAAGCAATATGATACAAAATTATTCTTTGCATTACCGTCTTAAATATTTTCAGTTTTGATAAATGTCAATGACATGTAAATGGGGCTTGCGAGATACGAACTCCTTCCCTTTGTTTTTCCAATAGCACACACCGCACCACACACACGTACTTACCTAGATATATCCTCTCTCATCCATGTGCTTTCGTCTTCCTCTCGCGCCGAATAGCCAGCGCCAGTGACCCGCCCATCGTTCTCCAGTCCTCCACAGCTCGTGACTGCGGCGCCATCTCCCCCCTCCACCCGCAGCGCCTCCCCCTACCCCACCCCGCGCGCCCGAACACCCTCCACCCAACCCGTCCGCGTCTTGGGGCGAAGTTGCGGCGAGAAACGCGCGAGCAAGTTTCCCTCCGGTTGGGGAGGGGAGGGGAGGGGAGGGAAGAGCGCGAGTGACCACCGCAGCCGAGTGTTTCCGCCGAAGAGGCCGCCCCCCCCCCCGCACTCCCAGGGCTCTAGCTGTTTGCCTCAGCCGAGACCCGGACTCAGAACCCGCTCAACGCACGAGAAAATGCACGCGCGGCAGTTCGTATCTAGCGTTATTTCGTTTTCTATTTGACGTGTGTTTTTTTCATTATTCTATCAGTAACATTCTTGCTTAATACTCACCCCGATGCTCTCAAGTGGCGATCGAATTACGATTAATAAATAAACACGATATTTTGTGAGTTTGTCAGTTCTTCAAATGAGTATGACAGAATGACAGAGAGATCGAGAGAGACAGAGAGAGAGAGAGAGAGAGAGAGAGAGAGAGAGAGAGAGACAGACAGAGAGAGACAGGCAGGAAGTAAGAAGTATTTTATGTAATACAAAATGTACTTACTAAGCTGGGTCTTAGACTGCTTAATGCTTCCACACAATAGTATGAGTGAATGTATAATGAAAGACAAAAATAATTTTAATAATATAACCTGTCAAATGTCCTGATAATACTTTTCCTGATATAAATGTCCTGATAAGTGATGGATGTATTGATCACTACACACACTTATTTACGATACAATTAGTTGCGGAAAACATAGTATGAAAAAAATGTTACACTTGTGTATTTGTAATTCAACATTTAAACTTTACACGAAAAACGCATTTTGTATCATTTTTTATCTACATGAACTGTATCTCATAATATGTGTTATGGCTTGATGCAACAACCCAAAGCAAGTCATCTTCCAAACCTACCCTTTCCCTTCCATCGAGAAAGCCCCCTACATAAAGAGAGCGCGAAAAAACCGCGTCTGCGCCACGGACTCGGTCGAGGGCCGAGCCCGGTTCGGTGGAACGACTCGCGTCCCAAAGACTTCTCGTTTTCTGTTAGAATTGAAGTCGCCACCGAATCCCGGCTGCACCTCCTCCGAGAGCGTGATGATGGAGGCGGCCACCCGCCGCGCCACCGCCGCCGGGGATTCACCGAGGGGGGAGGGCAGGATACCTCCCGCATGTTTACATTTTATCGAAGTGCCAGGACGCGGCCGGGGCCACGCAGCGAGGCGTCGCGACGCCTGACTTTCTCCAATAACTGCGCCGCCCCGTCGCGCCGCCGCGCCGCTGGGGAATCGGCCTCAATTCGAAGAAGCGCCCCCGCCACCCCCGCCCCGCTCCACCCCACCAAGCTCCGCCCCGCCCCGCCCCGCCCCGCCCCTCCCCGCCCCGCCCCCGCTCCGCCACGCGACCGAACTTCCAGACTCGGCTTCGGAGCGGAGTACACTCTTCGCAAAGAGATGTTACCGACTGCTACGCCCCCCCTCCCCTCTGCCATCTTCGCCGCCCACGCCCGCTCCGCCTTGCCTTGGCGTCAGCCCTCCATCTCCTTCACCCGCCTCGTTCCGTCCCAGCCCAATGTGCTTCGCCTCTCCGCCTCGTTACTGCCCGGCGCCTTCTGTCTTTTCGCGTCTCGGCTCACTCCGCCCTCCCCATCCCCGTCCTCGTTTCGCTTGCACGGCCACTCCCTTCATCTTCCCTCGGTGACCTCGTCTCCGCCCGCTCGCGGCTCCGTGACCCTTCCCAACGCGCCTCGCTTCCGCGCGCGGCCTCGTCTTCCGACGCCCGTTCCATCCCGTCCGATCCATCAACGACCGCGAGACAGGCGGACCTGTTTTATTGGTTATCAAACACTAGCCCGCGTGGCATTCTGAAAGGGATCCGCGCAGCAAACAAGTGCTCTCCTTCGCCGGTTTGTGTTTGTTCTCGTCGAGTCAATGAGTTGTGGAGGAGCTATTCACGAGCCCTCGCCGCCTTCTGTTTCCAGAAAGAGGCCCCTACTTTTTCGCACGCGTCCCCGGACGGTCGATGGTGTGTGTGTGTGTGTGTTGCGCGCGACGGAAGTCGCTGCTTTGTCAAGGCGAGCGCAGCAAATACATGACATTTTGAAAAGAAGAAGGAAATAAATGAGAGACGTTTTTCTTAATGTTGGAAACTCTAACAATCATCTGACATCACCTCGCATTTCCGAGAAATCATTTCAAATCAGAGTTATTTCACAAAATACTTTTGACGGGAGAGAAAAGGAAGTTTCAAGGCATCTTCCAACTCTCTCAAAGGAGTTAAGGTCGATGAATACCAACCACTCACACGAAAAGAAACGTCAGAATAAATATTTCTCAAGCAAAGTGTCATCTCAAGAAGAAAATATTCCATTTTCTGCGCGGGCAAAGTCGTTTGAAGAAACCGGAGAGAACAATTCAAGTCGTCGATTACATTCAGAGCAGTTGCCAAGGATCCGTGATTCGCTTGATATTGCAGCGCCTACCCCACAACATCAGCTATTTAAAACCGCCTCCAAGAAAGCAAAGTATCCCAAAGCAGCGTGGGCAAGGAGAAGCAGCTCCTCGAAGTCGGCGATGGTTTTCCGTTTAAGGGAAACTTTCTGCAGCTCTGTTTACCGAGTCGCGGATAAGCGAGGCCACCCTGCCTAACAAAAATTTCCCTCGCGCGCAGGCCCCGCAGCTACAAAACGAAAAGAGGTTGTTAATTTTTTGCTCAGGAAGCAGCTTCCTCCCTTTTTGGCAGTATCGTGAAAGAGACGGGAATTATGCATCGCAACGTGTACAGCGGGCGGTACGTTTTCTTGCTCGTCTCACGAAAATATGAATTTTTTTCCCTCTCTGCCTAGCAACTCACAATTATGATCCTACAACTTTCCAGCCAAGAAATAACATTTCATTTGCATACTTTTCGGACGTCGTTTCAGTCTTCCAATACGCAAAGGGAACGTATCGCAACTAAAAGTAAAATTCATATTTCCCTTTTATAAGTGAACTCGAGAGAGAACTTTCCATTTAATTATTCGGAAAATTCGACTTCTAATGGAAGTTTCAGTTACTCGTGGTTACACGTCATTACGCTGAACTGTTAGTTTTCCTGAACGAAAAAGAAAACTTCTACGTGGAAAGTTCAAACTATGAAGTTTAAAGTAAAAAATGACTTTATCATGAAGACTATTCTGTAGTATTAATTTTCAGTTTCGAAAGACTAATAATTGCTAAAATAATATCCTAAAGATGAATACTCTCCGATATTGCATTTTTATGTAACACTAAATATTAATGAAACAAAAGCTTTTCCTGTCGTTCTGAAAGGACGACTCTAAATAATAAGGAAATAATAACTGCTAAAAACATAATCAAATAAGAAATTTTAGACATCTCCTATCCAGTGTTTTTCTGCAATATCGATCTTGTAAACATTTGAGCACAATAAAATTAAAGTTTTATACAAACACTTTTATTCAAATAATAAATACTTTTTGGAATACAAATAATTTTTGTTACATGATCTGTAGATTAATACACTACAGATTCCTCCTGTATTGTTATTGAGTCATTTCCAACTTTCTCGAAAGTGGTATACATCGTAACTTTTCCAAAAAAATGGTACGTGATGGAACATTTCTAATTTCATTTTCGCAATCAGCGTATGTGATTTAGTGAAGAAAGCGTACTTTCATCTCGCGGCAAGACACAAAGTTCAAATTTGTTGCACTGTGTAATTACATTTTCCCGCGACAAATATAAAAATATCGATAACGGCAATTAGGGAACTGAATTTAGATTTTTAGAAATATTAATCCGACCGCAAATTGAAGTTGAATGTGAAGTATACGGTGACGAAGTACACGATGAAACTGATGAAGTATCTGACGAAATCAATGAGGATGACAAAGACGTTGACGAAGATGATAACGAAGAAGATAACGAAAGTGTGGAAGTGACATACTGGATGACGGACGGACAATGAGGGAGGCTTTTATCTTGACTCTTCTCTACCTGGCCGAGCTCACTGGATTGGTGAGCCATTGCATTCCACAGTGTGGATGATGGAAGGTGTTATAACGCCCAGTGCATTGTAACGAAAGATGCCAGATTACGATGGAAATGCACGTGTAAATTCAAATGTACTCGTGTCGGTACAAAAACTCTGTCACACCATATGTGCATGGTAAGAACGCCTATGCATTATAAATAAATAAATAAATAAATAAATAAATAAATAAATAAATAAATAAATAAATAAATAAATAAATAAATAAATAAATAAATAAATAAATAAATAAATAAATAAATAAATAAATAAATAAATAAATAAATAAATAAATAAATAAATAAATAAATAAATAAATAAATAAATAAATAAATAAATAAATAAATAAAAAGTTAAAGTGCAATTTGGAAGGATATGTGGAAGGAGAGGAGAAAGCCGCGGACTGTTTCTGTACATCGATTTAAATAGAGTGACTTTTGATGTACGATCCGCTGGATGAGGTTAACCAATCGGGAGATGCATTACGACTTCATTTGTGGTATTAAAGCTCCCGATTGGATAACTGCGTCCAAGTTGCTTGTACAACAAAAGTCACTCTATTTAAATCGGAGAATATTTCCAACGCTGAGAGTGACCATGGATCCACTCGAGCCATTGACAGCAAGGTCTCCCCGGCCGAAGGGGAGGGTAAGATTTCCGTGTAGTTATCTGGGTACTGAACACGAAACCAAGCGCTATGTTTGCATATACACTCACATTATACAAATATGTGATATTGTTTAATATGTGGTACTTACAACACAATGGTTTCATTACATTGCTGGTTTCGTAAATTATTAAAAAATCATGAATAATTATAAATGCATAATTCAGATTTGAAGTCACAATATCGAGTTCAATCTTATTTCTTGACAACTAATTTTTAAAAAAATTTCACTTGATCTGTTGAAATGCTCCTATCATTTGTATGATTTGATCCCAGTGATGAGCGTCTACGCGTAAATAACCATTGTCTACGTCTACATGTAAAGAACGTGTAGACAACGTATACTGTGTTGGCAACAGAGACTAATATTTTTGTGATACGGGGGCTAATCTACGACGGCCAGGCTCCGCCCCCAAAACCAACATTTATTTATATTATTAAATATTAATAAACTGGGTATAATTATTACACTCAATTTATCGGAAGCAATTCTACATATTGATTGGATTACATTCAAAGACATTCCATAACTATAAATAAATATTCTTTTAAATTTCAAATGTAGATTGTTTTGCTTTAAAAATATTTATAGGGCGGGTGACAGTCATGATTGGAATTGCCTTTCTTCCGTGTGAAATACCAACTTATCGGTCCGTCTCTATTGTGGGGGGCGAAGAGGTTGGGTACATGATCAGGAATCTGCACAATGCTTCTGCGAGTCGGGTTGGTGGCACTGCAATTGGAAAAGAGTCGGATGCAGAGTTGTCCGACTCTTGCTAGTTGAAACAAGTTCGTACTGGTTTCTTGAGCAGGCTACGGACGTTGCCATTTCTTCATCAGGAGTGGTATATTTTATTTCATTTATTGAATCGAAAATAAAATTTTTAATATTACATTTCAACATACTTCTTCTATTACTACTTCTTATAAACTTTTTGGGATTATTTGGTGTGGAAAAATATTTATTCTACACATATTACGTAGTCTACACATAAAATGAGTAATGTAGACTACATGTAGATTACGAGTAGAAAACACGCGGATACGTCAAATTATAGTGAACGGCACAACTCTGGTTGACTGACCCTTCGCCTCGAAAGAAGCGCCCGCTCGTTACCTCCACCTCCGATTGTGGGCGCCCAACGGTAGATGGCGAACGCACGAAAGTTAATATTTTTGTTCATAACTCGAGTTATAATACGTCAAAATAAATTAACTGTATGTGTTTTCGAATATGCACTATCTAATGGTAACGCATCACAAAAATCAGAATGTCCGACACCGTGAATATTGCCTGTAATTATTCAAATAAATGGTAGAGATTTGAATTAGCCTCTTGGAAGGTAGAACGCCAATAACGGATTATCGAACAAAAGAGATACATTTTAAAGAGACTCCGCGCCTCTTAGCCGTCTTCGTTGCTTCTTCTACTCTTAACACGTCACGGCTCCCCGCCAACTGAGAGAGACAAAATCCAATAAAAAAGAGGAAAGAAAAACATTATCCATCATGTCACCGTGATTTATCGCGCTACTCTGGGTTGCGTCCATTAGCAACAAGATGCCTTAATAAAGATTAATACGCTCCTTCCAAAATAATATTTAAAAACGCTATAACGCGCCAGTACGGCCCTCGGTGGCTTGCGGTGGGCCGGGGATAATGGCGGTGGTTATGTCCCACAACCCCATAAAGCTCCGCCGTCGCCTGCGCAAGAAGTGCCCACGTCTTAACGAGCGAATCAAGCTGCTGCGCGATGTGCCCCCGACACGATCATCGCATTAGAGGAGAGCGCACCAAAATGGCGCCGAATATGACGAGAGCACAATAGTATCTCGGCGCGAAATCTCCGAATATTACGTTGATGCTGTTGTACTCACAGGTCACGTTCTACAGTGATCTCACTCAACAGAATACGCCTGGTCAAGGGTACTCATTTCGTGGCCTAAAATACAGTAAGGGACAAATGGGCTTATTTATTTATGGTATTGGGGGTAATTAGAATAGCACTGCTTTATTCTAAAAGTACGGAGCAGGAAATTATACAGTGAACAAAATTCACTACCGGGACAATCAACACTTACAAACATTCCCAAAAATTCAAAGGCAATATCACAAAAATTGCCACTGATATCAAGGTCGCTATTTAATCAACCACGCCATCTTACTATTTAATTGTTTCAGTCGACTTCTCAAAGCTTCTTGTGAGTTTATTGAGATGAGAATCCCAATCTGTCAAAAGATGCATATCTAAATCTTAGATGTTCGATAATCTGCATTTAATAATAATTTTGCTTACGTTATTGGACTTAAAAGTTAAAATATTTGTGAAAAAATTCTGTGAACCTTACAAAACACTGTGATGCCATTTTTAGGCAGAGACGAGACTGAACTGAACCAGTACAACATTTTAACGCATATTTGGAAATGGCTCTTTTGAATATTTCAATTTGCAATTCTTGTGATTTTGCCCTGGTATTACGTTCCTACTATTTCGACAAACCCTTTTTCCTTAAGAGCAGGAATATACAACCTTTCTGAACACATAGGTGTCTGCTCATTAATGTCAACTTAACTAATAAATTGAGTATAAAAATTACAATAATTTTTAAATATTTAATTATTATTCATTATTCCCAATTTATATTTATTCTGTTTTTGCAATATTTACATAGTTTATGTGAGAGATGTTCCAAACATCATAGTCAGAAAAATTTTCAATTGACAATATGTATGGAATATTTAGCAAGCCAGTAATAAATATGTTATTTACATGTGTTTAAAACGATTTTGGAAATATTTTAAAGTAATGCACACACGTGAGGGCTGAGAGATCATTCAATTCTTTTCTAACAATAAGTGGAAACTACATTTCCAGATTAAATTCCTGCACATAAACTTTATTTACATAAGCAAAAAATAAATAAATTGTATCTGTTGCATCATCATATACCTTCAAAATCGTATTTTCTGACGATAACACAATAAATACTGGAGTCGAGAGAATCACTTGTTCAGACAGAGCATCAAGCAATACAATCTCACTCAAGTGCATTCAATTCAGAACATGCACTTTGAGAATAAATTACGACAAATATCCGAAATTACTTCTCTTAATATTAATATTGCGTTGTTGAAATCAAATTTATTCTTTTTCCAGTTTAAAATACCTTCATATAAAATGTTTCGATGATTTTCGAGTGTATTTTACATAAATACGATATTTTCTACGCACACCTACACGAGTTTGAGTATTATTATTTGCCGCATATACTTTGAACAGAGGCATCAAACTACGTTATATAATATATTTATCAATATTCCGTACAGTTTTAGTACAGATAAATACTGAAAATCTAAAGAAATACTAAACAGGTTTGAAAAGTGGAAAAACAAATCTCAGTAAGTGTGCATCGTTCCTATAATCTCGCATAAAGTATACTTTAGAAAATAACAAATTTTCCAAACCTTCCCATCATAACTTTGTCAGATCGTAATACGCGAGACGTCTATTTGCCCGCTTTCAGCGCTGAATCACTACGTCACGGGATCCACGCTGCGGTGCACTGAAACCCGTCCCTCGGACTGCCCTTTCGTAGATAGTGACGGCTCCTCTACGGAAATCCCGGCTCGTAAAAGGACGCTACTTCGAAGACTACAGCGCCACAATATCTCGCTGTTTTACACCCTTCAAAAAAACATTAGGCTATTAAACTTCTCAAAGAAATTGGATTTCCCGCCTTCGAGGAGCCCGGATACGGCAAACGAGATTACATAACGTGGATCCGTTTAAATATATTGCCGCGCAGGCTTATATTGCTCGTGTCGGGGAAAATTATATTTTTTCAAAATGTATCATAAAGTGTAAGCTGGTTCCATCGTCTCAAGCTCGAATTCTTAGAATTTCTGGAGTTCAATTTCACAAAATGCGGAGAGTTGCCTTCTATCTTAAAAGTAATACTTTCTTCCCATTTTGACCCCGGAACAGTAATAGATTTCCAAGTGAAATGCTGAGAAAGAGTTTCATCAAGAAATAAATGTATCTTCATTTTTAAATTGATTTAACCATAATATAAAAATGTATAAATGTACCTGATTGTACCTGATACAAATCCAGAAATTCAAACACACACATTACATTGTCCGTAATAAAAACTATATGCTTTATTTTTGTTTGTTATACATTTAGGAGAAATGATTAATATTAAAACATTTTAAATTATAACAAATATAATATTTATATTATTTTACATATTATTAGGTAAATATTACTACAAATAATTTGCTGAAGAGTTTCTGAACACATCAGATAATAGTGAGAAAATTATAACGCCTACAAGTTGAGGAAATATCTCATTAGGTTCGTTAGTAACTCATGACATTAAGAAATATTAAGAATTTTATGGAAGTTTTAATATCATTGTCGACAAAACTTATAAGTTAACAACGTTCAATGCAATACTCATGTTTCTCAACACAGAGGTTTTGTCCAAAATGAGACAAGGTTTTGTCCAAAAACAGTATGCTAGGATATTGCTGTATTACATTTAATGGCAAAACTGAAATGTCACTTATCCCTTATACACACAATGATAGTATTGTAGTAAAGCAATGTCCTGGCATACTCATTTTGGAGAAAAACTTGACTTAACCCCTTTTACCTGATAAACCCGCCAATTAAGTGTTATTTCATAAATTAACCAAATAGGGTGAATTTATTCAATTAAATATAAATTATAAAAACAACACATTTATGGATAAAAAATTTGTATCGCAAACCATCCTGCTTTCATTCGATTGCTCAAAAGAATTAGTGAAAAAATGGTTTCAATAATTCCAAGATCTCTGAAATTACGCCTAGGCGAATTCTGCCGCTGTCTGGAGGAGAATTATAGCGGCCGGTTGCTCTGTTCGGTATTTTTCCGTGTTTTTTCCGATCAACATCATGCGAATGCCGGAGCAGTACCCTAAAAAACCAGCCACGGACAGCGCGCGATCATTCCTTCCTCTTCTTTGTTCTACCCTCCTCCGTTATACGCAGTCACACTTACATGCACTACACTACCATAAATGTCGAGAGCTTACAGTTCGTCCTGACTGGGGCTGTGCCCCGCCGGTCGATGATAGAGGACATCACATTCTGACTTGTAGGTCAGCGCCGAATTCCACCATTCAGCGGAGAAAGATCACCGCCAATTCCTTCGATATAGTGCACTATACTTACGGGACTATTGACCTTAGAAGTTGACACGTCCGGAATCATTAATCAATCAATTCGGAATTATGCTAAAACAAACGCACACTCACTACGTTCAGTTTTATTTTGTTCAGTCATTTTTATGCAAAAAAATTCCGTGTTTTCCATTCAATTTTAAATAAATATTTATTTTACCGTTTTTGTCTTAGAAGTATAGATTTCCTTACAAGGTGATTTTTGTATTGTTTCATTTTCGTGGCAGAATGTTGATTACTGGAACTTTGTCTGCATGTGCATGTGCCGCGAGATTTGCAAACAATTCTTACAGCCGGCTGGCGAGCCCGTGAGATAGATCATTGTCGAAAAATGCATCCTAACTCCGTTAATTCACAAACATTTTTCGTCGTTAGAATCTGATAAAAGTAGATTGTTTCGTCGGACCTACTTAAAAATATCCTCAGCACTTTGATTCATTTTAAGCACAACCACGCAGTCTAAAAAAATCGTGAAAAGGTGCTGTGCCGGAACGCAGCGTTTCTCAACAAAATGACGTCCGAAACATTTTCCATCTAAATGAGGAGACGACTTTGATGTGCTTTTTTTATCTGAAATTTCTCGCCCTAAATGTTAAGACTTGGCTTGTTACTCAATAGTTGCCACTCCAAGCAGCGATTTTGCACAATAGCTTCTTACGGCAGTGTACTTTTTTGCACAATAGCTTCTTACGGGCAAATGCATAACAGCGGCATCTTACAGGAGACGATAGTAATATTAAAACCAACGTGCGTATAAATTTTTAAACATTCTTTTATTTAGCCATTTTAATTTGTTAAGTCTCTTCATGCCGCTTAATTTAAGGTTTATTTTAAAATTCGCATACCCTCTGTACTGATAGCTTCTGCCCAGATCATGTCGCGTTGGTCTTTTTAGGGTAGGATTACTCAGCCCTAAGGTTGAAAATTGGACGCTAGGAAAAGGGAAGGAAGGATCACATCCGATTCATAACACATTTTCAAGACACCGCACCAGAATTCATTAATATTTGAAAGAAGAAAAGGACCATTCTACATTAAGGCAATGACGTAGTACAAACCAGGAACTTATAGAATGTCAAAAATAATCCACTGTTGGATTTGAACCCAAGATATCCCGGTTCACGAAACATTTTCAGGTTCGCAAGTTCGTATGGTACAATACAGGCAGTATACGCATTGCCACCATCAGGACTCGCATTAAATGATAACATTACATGATTCTATGTGAAGAAAAATTCATTTTAAACAAGGTTTGTTTCACTGAAACGCAGCTTGTTACCTGTTTATTCAAAGATATACATTTAATATCTCTTAGTAAACCATTTTAATATTTATTAAAACGGTCACAAAATATCAGAAAAAGTTTAATATCATTTTAATTAGGAGTAAACCAATTTGGGTTTCTCTTTAATATTTTTTCATTGAACACACTGGAATTATCGAGTTTTCAAAAAAATCAATTATATGATTCATAAACACACATTAACAGAAGAACGAAATGTCAACTAATGTTCTGTGCGTTCCCGAAAACTGACTCCCAGACGCGCGAGTGCAACACGACAATGCATCTTCGGGGGCAAAGCGCAGCCAGTGGTTTTTGCGGTGCCGCAACGGAGACTGCACACAATAATCCCACGCCGGAGGCGTCTCTGCTGCGAGCGCCAGGCGACGACTGGCGGGGGGGGGGGGGGGGCGCAAATGGCCTCGGGCGATTACGGCGAGCAAGAAGCTCACTCTACGACGGACACAGCCACTTGCTACGTCGTGTGTAATGCGAGCTGCTGAAACACAGCCGATAGCTACCATTGTTGAACATTTGATGTTGGACAGCGAGACACAAAAAAAAGTAGAGGTGAAATGAATAGGGGTGGAAATAGTAGCAAAAAGAAGAAATTAAGAACATTATGTACCATATATATTTGAATCATTTCATTGAACATCGTGTAGAAATGTTTTTATAATTAAATGTCATATTGGAACTTGTTGAATCTCTCATACTCACTTATACTATTTATTTGGCATTTTGGGTTGATTGTCCGAATTTTTCGGCCATGCATCGCTGTCTCCCATGCACGGGTCGAGCTCAATTTCCCCGCGTGTGCGGTAAAAGAGAAATGTGACAACCATGACGTATTGCTTTCACCGTATTTAGCAAACTCCGCCTGTGTGAACTTTCCTTACAAGCTTACTTTCTTACTTAGCTACAGAAACTATGACGATTTTAAAGAAAAGCTTCAACTCTATTTTTGCCTCGACCGGGCATCGAACTCGAACTCACTTATATGCCGATCATACACGGCATGCACACATTTAGCAACAGTAGATGTTCAATGTATGATAAAGCTGTTGCTAAGGCTTCTTCGCGGTCGCGCGGCAGCCAGTCGGCCAGCAGTTTACGAGCGTTATTGTGAGTACGAATGTGTGTAGATCTTTCATTATTGCAACATACACCAGGGTAGTGACGCTTTAGAAATAAAATAATTTTATTCGTATAAAACTGTCCAAACAATAGTGTTTGTGGAACACTGGAAATCAAAGTCAGAACTACGTGTGCGTGAAGTGAATATACCTGACATGGACAGTACGCATAAAAAGATGTGTATAATATTTCAATATAGATTTTTATTAAAATTAGTTTTGATTAATTTGCATGAATTGCTTACGTTTTATAATATATTACTGTTCTGAATTTCGGAAATTACATTTCCGCCATTCGATGGAGCTACAACGTCCAATTTCTTCGGGCACCAGCCTCCACTGCTAATAACACCAAAAACTATTTATTGACGATATTTTATCGTTACATCCCCATTCAAAAATTATCTCGGAGCACTTTACTTTACTTCGATTGAACCTACTCTCGTAGAATTAATTTGGCGTGTTTAAATTATGCCGTCTTTGTAGAAATCCATATGTTCATTGAATCTTAAAGACATTCTGGGGCTCTCACAAAACGGTGTAAGCTAAAGCATCCCAGGAGACGCATTCAATCCTCCAAAAACCTAAGATTTGGTTGAAGGCGTCTTCGTTTTAATGCAGTATTAAGGTAGCACATTACAGTTAATGCAGGGATTGCCATAGCTATCAAAATTCAATTCCAAGGGATTCGACTCAAATTCCAGGCTGCAGGGCTCACCGCGCTCAGCCTAAAGGAATCGCAAGCTCCAGGTTGCGCTTTCGTCGGCTTATCACTGCAGCCCCGCTGTTGACACAAAAGAAGGGATACTTTTCTCATCTCTCAGTAATACCTGTTCGTTGTTCGTAATTTCAACTCTATTCCGCCGAGGATAAAATTTCAGGCTTTATTTGATCAAAACTTCATCATGTCTTTAATTTATTCCCGGGAGACTTTTTCATTTCAGTTTAATAGCTATTCATTATTTTCTTGACTTGGTTTAAAAACACTTTTTCGGTACGCAAAAATTAAACATTATATAACATTCCATCAATTCATTATTCGAAGATTCAGAAAACGCCGCTCCCCTTCTCCATGTTCCCTGTTTGTCAAAATCGCTTACACGTAAAAAGAGAAGTGTTTCCATTTACATAAAGAAGGAGACAATAATAAAATAAATCAGTTCTTCAATCACATATATACCACAGCTTTACATGGAAAACAGCCATTTGCTCTCAAGGTTACGTTACAGCATAGCAATGAGTTCTGGAAGACTCCTTCCTCCAAGAAATACGTCCAAGACTTCTCCTGTTGCTTCTTGAAAAAAATAAAAGATCTGTGCATGTTCTGTATTCCCTGCTCAGAAGAAAGAATTAAGGTATTTTACTTACAAGAATTTAAATTCATATTTACGAAAACCTGGTTGGCACATGGCTAGAGACTGCACAGTTTTCTGTCCATTTCTGCCTTCTTTGCAAATTATTTACATAAATGATGATTTTGTTAGTAAATGCCTCATTATATTCCTAACAACATCAATGATATCAACTATAGTAAGTGGACACGTCTCAACTAGGTTCACAAACGTCTGACACCACTTCTATATACTGAATTTAACATACCAAGGCTTCCATACCTTTAAACGGCGTTTGAACAGGTTAATCCCCTTCGATACTAGAACGTGTTTTATTAAACATTATCACAAACAGCATGGAGTTTTCCGTCGTTGGTATGAGGAACAATAATACACATCGGGTTCTGGAAACAATGAAGAGGGCGACGCGGCCACATTTTTCTCCTATCGATCTCCCGAGGCCGCCAGCGGAGCACCGGTCTTCCTAGCCCTGCGGAGGCACCTCGCGCGAAGGGGAGAGTCTGGGACAGCGAGCGAGAGAGAGAGAGAGAGTCACGCGCGCCTGACATCCGCCCACGCATCTTCCGCCGCCGCTGTTTACCATTCTGGCACCGCCGCAGCCTCCGCTCTGCGCCGCTCCGCAGCGAATATAGGGCACACACGCGCAGGAACGCCTGCAGCCCGCTCGCGACGCCTACCTCTGCCGCCTGACGCCTGCTCGGGAACTTGCCCAGCCATCAAACGTAAAGTAAACAGTTCCGTGTCGTTTGGAATGCACAAAACTACATTTACCAACAGTGTACAAATATGGATCACTGCAGCGTTGGCTCTAACGAGCGCTTCAAAACTGGATGACAATTGTCTTTTAGGGAAGCGCGAAAAACGTACGAAAACTTTGAATCAGATTTTATTAAATATTGGCGGAAATAACCCCTTTTTACGTTAACCCAGAACATTTCAAATATATTTTAACATCTAGAATATATGCATGTACTGAAAAGAATCAATTGAATCAGAGATAGTATAATTTCTTACATAAATTGTGATTTTTTTTCAAAATTTCTAAAATATCAAATTAATGATATGCATGAAAATGAAATGCACGGTGAATAAAGATAATCCTTCTGCAGAACTGTATTTGATGTGTCAAAGTAAAGCATGTTAACAATTTAGCCTACTATGAGAAATGTATCCTCTTGAGACCGATCGATAAAGAATACTATAGGAAGATCGGAGGCGAAGAGTTCGGCCATATGTGGGCCAGCGTCGCTATGCGTCGCCCTCTGATGCAGTCCGTGGCAGCTTCCTTTGATCGCCCCCAGACGGTGGCGCGGCCTGGCGACGCGGCGCGGAGGTCGCCCTCCCTTGCCCTATTTCCCGCCATCTTCACCCTGGCACGAAGAATAATACGCGCCCGGGAGCAGACATCAATCTTGCGTTCGCTCTAAACACACAGCGAGGGGCGGGGAGGGGACGGCGCGGTAGATGCCAGCGGAAGGGTGGGGGTGGAAGGGTGACGGCGAGAAGAAAGGAAGACGGGGATGAGGCGGAAAGCACACTTAATGCTGGTGGCAAAGAAACTTGGGTACAGCGGGCGAGCACGGTTCATGAGAATAAGGGCGATAGCAGCTTGTGACCTTGCAAATGCGGAGGCAGCTCGAATGAGGTTCTACGAGATTTGTGTTGGGTGTTTGGTTAAAAAAAGTTTAGAATATGATATATCACATCGTGTAAAAGAAGTTCAGATTACGTCTGAATATGAATGACATGAAAGCACCAGATAAATTACTGTTTATGATTACTTTCATTCACGAGATAAAAATTACAAACCAGCAAAAGATTATGCTCTCTACAACACTGTTCAGGTAGCAAGATGACAGTTCCGTAGGTGGGACGAAAATAAAAAGTTAAAGTTATAACTACACGAATGAACACATTTTAAGTTAGCACAAAACGAACGAACAAATAAATTGTGTATACTAATCTATTATACATACACAGTGTACAAATAAGGTTCAGTATTAAAGTATCTACAAACAGTTTGCAATTCATATATCTGGAGTTGCACAATCGACGGAACCGTTCACTTATAAATTAAAATGATAGATTCCTTATACGAATCATGTCATTTAAGGAGAAAGAATCATTCATTGCCATTCTCACTAATGCAACCCCCGTGCTTCTGTATTATCACACTTCCCTGAAATCACCGGATTTTAAACCACAAGATGTGAATCAAACGGCCAATGTGCAGCGTTCAGCACATTCTCCTCATCGAACCCTGCCGGCATCGCGGGGCGCCGAAGAGCGAATTCAAAGCAGCGCGGAGGGTCGTCGTACGTCTCCAGGCCGTTGAATCCCAGCCTGATCTCATTCCGCTGCTCCTCTCGTCCCTCCCCAACTCCTACCTCATTTCCCACGATGTAACTCTCCGTTGCCTCCGGAGCCGTTTCGCCGCGACCTTTACAGCAGCGGCGCTGGGGCGAGGCGCTCGAGTCGCGCTGAGAAACACAGCGTGTCTCAGAATAAATGTTTCGAATTTCTAGGTGCCGGAAATTATACATTTTTGCACATGAATACATTCTGGGAAATTCCATATAACGGAGTTGTGTACGGTATATGACCCTGGTTTTCAGGCATCTCCCAAAGAACTCTTTCAAGTGAACATGCTGAGGGAAATTGCATGTAACGAAGTTCCATAATAAAGGTCATATGTTTCTGGTTCTTAAGCAACTCCCAATGCACAGGTGTTCGGCCGGTTAATTTCGCATGCCGTCAAGGAGATTTCACGTAACTCTCGAACAACTGCTCATACGCGGTTGCCTAGAAACTAGGAGAGAGTAGGAAAATTCAGCGCCACCTTCAAGACGTAACGTCCTACTTAAGACCTAAGGCATGATCTTATATCTTCATATGAAACCTATTAAACTCTGGATTAAATTAGCAGATGAACAGGCTGACACACTTATACATAGGTGCTTTAGAGTGCAATGGCAGGGAAGCGACCATCGCTACTGGGCGTACAAAATTAAACAGCTACTTGACCGCGCAGGGTTGGGAGACGTCTCTCCGGAAATGGTGGGAGATAGGGGAACCCGTGAGGTAGAAAGGCTGATTTCCAATAGACTTGCGGATATAAAAAGGCAAGAGATCTGGGCAGCAACGGCTGAAAAACGTTCGCTGGTAGCTCAAATCCATGCGAGTCCATTATGGGGTTGCGAAAGTTACGTACATACTCTCGGAAAGGACGCAAGAGGGGGATACGCTTGGTTCAGGGTTGGGGGGTGAATGCAGCGTAGACTAAAGGACGCAAGTGGTAATGGCCTCTGTGTGCTTTGCGGTGATAGGTAAGACTGGATCCACATCCTCTTAATTTGCTGTGCAACCGAAACATGGAGAAAAAAATGGATGGGAATGGGAAATTACTACTTCCTAAACAGGAACGTAACGCTCGCCCAAAACATTTTAGGTGACAAAAGATCTAAATTTATGAAAGAATTAGGAACATTTTTAGGAAAGGTCCGGACCATTAGGGAAACTGAAATTAGGGACTGGGAAAACAGCACTGGTTAGCTTGAGCGGAGCCTAGACTGGAGAGAAATTAATAAGTCAATAAGCTAACAATAAGTAAGTTAATTAGTAATTTTATGTTAAGTTAGTAAACAGTTAAGAAATAAGTCATAAGTCGTAGTCAATTGGTAAATAACAGGTCAATATAATAAATTAAATAAAACTGGCATACGTAATAAGCACATTAGGGGGTGAAGGGAAGGGGGGATCGAAAATGTAAGGGCAGAGGCGTTGGTGCGGACGATCTTCTGTGGCGCCGTTTGATTTCAGGTGCTGAGGAGGCCAAGCACTGGAAGGAGACGGCGGGACGCCCGCGCCAGAAAATAAATAGTTAAAATAAAAGTCGGATAGATTAGAATGTACTCGGCTTCTGACGGCAGGTTCAGGGTTTTTTTCCTGAGCCCTTTTTCCCTTCAGGGGTTTTTTCCTGAGCCGTACCTTATGGTCTCTTTTCCGCGCCTTTGATGCGATGGAGAGATCATTTGGGGTGAATACCAGAATTCGAAAGGATAGAACGCGAAACGATGTAGGTATTGTAATGGCTTAAAGGCCTTCGGCCTAGCCACATAGGATAAAGTAATCTAATTTGTTTGTAATAATTACCTATTAAATAAAATAAAATATATCTTCATAAATAGTGCACACCAGTAGAAATGTCTACTGTTAATTTACTAACGGCAAAATTGTCACCTGTAAACAATAAAAGTTTATTTTTTCTAACTTTGATAAACTGATTATCATATATGAGCCAGTTACAAATAATTTTATCAATATCCACAACTCAGACAAGAACTAAGGGAAATTGTTGAAAAGAGAACACGTTAAAAGTCGCGAAAAAAAATTAAAATTATATCTTCTTGTTCGGTTACATGTTTTATGCCCACAACCAACGCTACACTTCACTACATTCTCAAGAAAAGCCGATTCAAAACCCCAGACTGCATTCTCATTTCGCATGGTCAGAAAGACTAACTTCTTGCATACTGGAGATTTGTGTACTCTGGACTCGAAATGTCTCCCCAATTGCCTACAACGTTCGATATATTATGCAACTTCTTTCTTCAATTCTAAACGCTTCTTTTGTTATAATGCATACCGCAACGTCGCAATTGCTAAATCTCATCTGAAAGTCGATCCTGGCAACCGTATAACGTTGCCAGTCACGTGATCATAGGAGTTATCGACGTTTCCTTAGACCTTAAAACTTCCAAATACCACCTGTGTTACATCAATTTACGTTGTTTGACACTAAATGCATATTGGTAAAACTTGGTCATTTTAGACCCCTATTCATGCCCTAAATTTTTAACATTTATTCTGCGACATCCTATACGCGCTCGTGGGGAGCCGTGGTGCTCAGAGAAAGACGGCAGTGATAGATTGTTGAGGAGAAGCGTCGGTGGAGATGGCTTGGAAGTGTGAATGGAACGATACAGTGGGTGGGACGTACTGCTGGTAACTAAGGAAATTACATTTTGGGATAATTATTGCCTGACGGAACTTCGCAACAGGATACAGCTAGTTTTTGCACATACTATGAGTCTATGGATAAAAATTATATACAAATTCTGACATTTAGAAACTTTAATAACAGTAAGTTATCATCAACGAATGAGCATTAATAATAATTCAGTAACTAAGAATTATTAAAAGTAATCATTAGCGCCATGAGTGACGCACTTACAGCAACTTCGTGATACGTCTTTTCACTAGAGTTTGATTACTAGAACTCATTGTATATCACAGACCCAACAATTATTTACATATTGTCGAAAATAAAGCAATCGCATACACAATGCTAATATAGTGCCATATTGCATCATGAGGTCAAATATTATTTTGCTGACGGGTTTCTATTTGAAGACAAGAATGCACCCATAAACGAATTTTCAGAAAAAGGAAATTGTGATAAAAATTTGATGTATTTTGAACATCGAAGTTTATCACTCGAACATCGATGCATCGAAATTTCAGTGTTTTGGTGTCGATGTCGCCAGCGCAGGAGCCGAGCGAATGCCGCGAGGCGCGCGGGCGCCGAGAGCAGGCGAGGTCGATCTCGAACTCTCGATCTCGATTTCTCGAACGGCAGCCAAATAATTGCGAGTTTCCTTTTCGCAGGCATTTGTTGATAAATTAATTACCGCTCCGGCTGCACGCGTCCAGGGCGAAAACCTCGACTTCCCCCACTCGCGTTAATTATATTGACACTTCGAACACCGCAGAAGCGCGCGCCGCCGCCCCCGCCGCAGCGCCCAAACGCGTCTCCGCCCGCGACCTTCGCTCATTGTGAGCGATAATTATACGGGAGGCCCGGGACACGGGTACGGGTGTCGGGAATTACCAATTAGTTGGAAACGGGGAACGAAAACACACATAAAATAGAGTTTGCGAGGGGGACACACAACAAGAGGAGCAGACGAGCAGAAATGAAAAGTTAATAAGAAAATACAGAGGGGGGGGGGGGCTCGTCGAGAGATTTGAGTGCGCCCGACGGGTAATGCAAACTGCAGTGGGGGGGGGGGGGAGCGAACGCGGATTACATCGCGAGGGGAAACAAGAGGGAAAAAGGAAAACAAAGGAAGAGGAACCAGAGGCCGGGGGGTTGCGGGCTGCGATATGACGAGATGCGAGGCCGAGGCGGAGTGGGTGGGAGCAAGGGGAGCGGGTGAACAAGGGTTGTACAAGGCACGTTCACCGGGTAATTATGGCGTTTTATTGAGGAGAAGAAAAAATCAAGAGACCTTCACAATCTCACTGGGTAGCGCATATTCCAAAACACTTCAGGTTTTCCTGAATACGATGTTTGGGTATTATTTTATACAAATAAAGCTCTATATATTGTGGAGACATTTTTTCATTCCAATACTAGACGTTGACCAACTCTTTAGTACTCTCACATCATCTTAGTAAACGAGTTTGAATAACTGAGAATTGATAATATTTTATGCAGATACAAATATTTACATATAGTACATTTTGGCTAAAACAATCTAGGTTACTCCTGAATGTTTGTATTTAAAATAAATCGCCTATAATATTGCTAAAACCTTGACTGAAGCGTGTGTAAATATATGAAACATGGATGTTACTGCTGTAAACTTTCGTATTTTGTACGGGTGTTTTCTCCTTAACAGCCAGATATATTTCATTTATTATTAGCAAAAGAAGTGAAAAACACAATTATATAATCTGTAAGCATTGATACACAAGGAAACTGCACAATATTAAGTTTCACATATAATAATCCCTTATCATGAGCACATACATATTTTCCTGGAAATTATTAATAATCACCGGACACCATTTCATACTACAAAACTACAACTGAACATCCCCTTTCAGAAAAAAAAAATTAGGAGCCAAATATTACCAATTAACTTAAAAACGTACACGGATTTAATTATATCGAAAGCAATAGCAATCTGGATCCCTTGTTTAATTGTGAACAAACGTAGCAATATGTATCAATAGCTTGCCTGCGAGTGCTCGAAGTAGTGAGTTTCTCGAAGGCCGGCGCCGTCTCTCTCTGCCGGCGCCGCCGCCCACCCCTGGCGCAGAGGACTGCTCGCTAAGTAGCTCGGCGGCCGGGGCGGTGGGGACGCGAGTCACAGAGCAAACAAATCTTTCTTCAAACGCACGCGGCGCTTCGTTATTCAGTACCTTTGGGCGAAGCCCTCGGGCGAAGGCCGCGTCTCTAACGTTATTTAGTTCCAAGGGATCCATTGTGCTGCGCTGGCGGCGGGGCGAGCGGGGGCGGTCGAGAGCGGCGGAGGCGGGCTAGAGCGGGAGAGGGCGAGTGGGGGCGGGTTTGGGCGAGCAAGGGCGGGCGGAGGCGGGCGGAGGCGGCCGAGGGCGGGCGAGGGCGGGGGAGGGTTGGCGAGGGCGGGCGAGGGCGGGCGAGGGCGGGCGAGGGCGGGCGAGGGCGGGCGAGGGCGGGCGAGGGCGGGCGAGGGCGGGTGAGGGCGGGCGAGGGCGGCGGAGAGGGCGGGTTTGGGCGGGTTTGGGCGGGCGAGGGCGGGCGAGGGCGGGCGAGGGCGGGCGAGGGCGGGCGAGGGCGGGCGAGGGCGGTGGAGAGGGCGGGTTTGGGCGGGTTTGGGCGGGCGAGGGCGGGCGAGGGCGGGAGAGGGCGGGAGAGGGCGGGAGAGGGCGGGAGAGGGCGGCAGAGTGCGGGGCGGGAGGGGCGGGTGATTGTGGGCGAGGGCGGACTGGGGTGGGCGAGGGCGAGCGAGGGCGGCGTGGGCGGGCGAGGGCTGGCGAGGGCGGGCAAGAGCGGGTGTGGGCGGGCATGGGGAGTCACCATGTTGGTGATGGACACCGCTCAGGGACCTTGGAGAGTTGGAGTATCTGTGTCGGAAATATGCAGGGGAAAGAGATGGAACAGAGGAGACGTCGACAATAAGGAGACAAACTAAAAATTCGAGTAGAGATTTAATATAGAGAAGGAATGCTCGGCGACAGATACAAAAGTCAACTTGGAATACCAAGGATGAACGTGGGATACCAAATATGCATCATCCTCTTGATTTATTTCAGTTCCGACAATTTTGCTTTTACGTTATATTTGCAGTACTGAGTGTTGCCATCGTAAGGAGGAAAATAAACGAGATGAAGTCGAAATCTAGAATGAAATGGATCTGCTGACAGAAAATGTCTGCAGATCCATTCTTCACACACTTCTAAAACCAATACCTTATCATTGATTTCATTTATTAAAATGAATGTAAAACTGATATTTTGAGAGAAGCAATAAAATAACAATGAACAGAATATCATTACGTTGAGGAAATGATGTTGCATAGGTCAAGAAATTTTAAAACACGTTCTTTTTTTGGAAAATGATAATGATCGGATAAGCAGGAATACCGAAAGAAAAAAATGTTACGACCCAAAATCGATATTTATGTTTTAGTTGAAATAAGAAATACAATTTAAGAAAGAAAAAATTCAAGAATTTCAAGGAAATGAAAGCCACGAAGTTAATGGTAAATGTTTTTGTACTTCTGTTGAAACATGAAAACAAAAATTCCATTGATCATTGTTTTAAGAAATATTTAATATTTTGAAACATATTGACAATAAAAATCATATTCACTTCCAATTACGTACTACACTATTTATGAGCAGTAAATATTAGAATGTACATTCACAGAAAACCCAAATTTTGCGTAATTCCATATGTAAAATAATATTCTTCTTTCTCTACCTGGAATGTAAAATTATTTATTGTAACTTTTTTACGTTTTTTCACATTACACTCTATCATAAACACTCCAAATGACCCATATAATTTCTTGGTGATGTTTATGGAATTTAATCGCACATCACGATGCGAAAGTTTACAAACGAAAAACATTTACAACCCAGCACTTCTTTCCACACTTAATACATCCTTTGATGGCAACAAAGACTTCACACGTACCTCAGGAATATTTTTGCACTGTCAATGAGGAAAATGTCTCTTTTCTTGTATCTCTACCTTTTATTTACGTGCACCGCTAACCACCAGGGATTGTTAAGGCCGTATTCCTATGACTTCTCAATCTCCGATCGTAAAGGCGCAGTCTGTGCAGCAGAGCTCGGAGCAACACAGCGGCGCGGAGGGCGGGCAGGGCGGGCAGAAGAAGTCAAGTCGCGCCCAATAGCCGCTTTGTCTTCACCGCGCCGCCGTTCGCCCTCGCCGCCTCATTCTCGTCTCCTTCCTTCTCTCCGCCCCCGCCTTCTAATCCCGCGCGCCCCGCCCCGCTCCGCCCCGCCCCGCGCCGCTCCGCCCCGCGCCGCTCCGCCCCGCGCCGCCCCGCCCCGCCCCGCCCCGCCCCGCCCCGCGCCGCCCCGCGCCGCTCCGCCATGGCCGAAACTCGTCTGGAGACGAGGTATCGAACGGTATCGTTATCTCCAATCGACACGTGTCACTCCGCGACGCGGCGTCGCGCCCCGGCCCCGCCCCCGTCCCCGCCCCCGCCCTTTCACTCTGGCCCCCGGCATCAACAGCCCTGGGGAATACGGCCTGGAAGGCTCACTGGCAGCGACTCGACGTGGCAACCTCTTTGACCGGGAATCCTACGGTTCAAATGCGCTCAGATTGGCAGTTTTTTCTAGGGTTTCTTGGATTCATTGCTTAGTGATTCCGGGCGCGGCAACTGCTAAGGTCATTACTTCCGTAAGTGTTGGGCACGTTTTATCGCGGGAGGTAGCTGTGTGCTTCCCTCGCAAGATCCGGCACCAACCTACGTCGGCTTGCGGCTAATCTTAAACAAATCCCAAACATCACGTTTTTATTTTTAATTTTTAGGTTGATTATAATATGACATTTAATTATAGTCGATCTGATATATCAATTCGAAAAAATGCATGTTTTGCTCCAAAGGCAGTGTATTAATTCAAGGCATTTGAAATGCTCAAAAACACTTTTTCTTGAATCCAAGCACAATTTTTTTAAACAATCAGTTAAAAAGTGTCAATATATTTTTGAGAGGAACCGAATGAGCTGTTCATAACATCTGTAGAGGGATTACAACTTCCCAAAACCCGTATTAGGAGCTTCTCGCGAAACTCTTCAAACACGTTTCACAGTAAGGCTGTTAGAATGATCTGAAAGAAATTAGGTAGCAATAATCTCACGTCACTGTCGTTTAATGATGCCTCGCATAGTGTAGCGGAAGAAGTCTAAATTTAAGTAACGAATAGGCAGACACACACAGGATCTTGAGTTGTCTAGGAAGTAGCCGATGACTTGTAACAAGTGTCGGACGACTTGGAACAAGAGTTGAGAGAACTTTTTCACTGTATTAATTAAATCACATTTACATCTGCAATAAATGCGGCATCGATAGCTTCAATATTATTCATAAACTGTCACAGGTGGAGTGATGGGAAGTGATGCAAGAGGTGGTGCCTGAGTTAAAAGAATCCAAAAATGTTTCTCTTCGTGATGCCTTGCCTTATGAAGAAAAATCCTCCTGATATGAAATTAATGGATTCTTAATATTGTGAGTAGACATGATATACATTAGAGAATTTATTAAATTCGAGAATACAGTAATATTTATTAGAAAATAAAGTTTGCGCAAAGTTCTGAAGTTGCAGAGAGGTTATCAGTTCTTATAAAAACAGTATTGGGAATAAAATAAGAATAAAATATTTTTAATTCTATGTATTAAATACACGAACTTAAAAATATAGTCATTCAAAGTTCTTGACGTTGATTTTGTGATTATAAATCCTATAGTATCGTATTTGCCAACCCAATAAAGAGAAATAAAGTTATTTTTTCTTTGTTTCCATCTCTATTTTCTTTGCGACAAACGATCTTCAAATTCACTATCATCATCGTAAATGATTTCTTCAGTTTCATATTTAAATATATCATCAGCCAGTCGTTCATTCGAGTTCATTTTCGAAAAACAGTAAGCCTACTGTAGGGGCGCGGTAAGAGAGCTGACAACTCTGATTAAGAAGCAATTATGCGAAATAGGTTAAGTAATAAAAAGAATTACTTAATAGTTCCAAAATGGAGTAACCTCATAGATTATTCCACCATCCGGGGATGTTATTATCAGCCGAATATTTTCTCTTAAAATGCAGACAAATTAATGAAAATCAATAGCGTATAACAAATAAGGACACTAAGGGAACATCAAGTCTGCTGATATTATTGTTCTAGTGCTGAGGAGATATTCAGGAAATCATTTTTCAATAAATAAATAGAGGATGTCATCAGGCGACTCGAATTGCCTTGGGAAAACTTACTAACGGCTTCTTGTGACGCATTAATCAAAAGGCACTCATATCCCCTATATTCCAGTTGGATACCGTCAGCCCCTCCAAACTCTGCCTTCTTCCCGTTGCAACACCAGGCTCTCTCTCTCATCGAAGTCTACACATCGATAACTCACCGAGCAAGACAGCGAGGGCGTATTTATGTCTCCCAACTGAGAAGTAAACAAGCTGCTCACTACACTAGGGTGATGGATTGTCTAGCACGCAGTAACAGTGTACATAATCCATAATCACTCGGCGAGTAGATCACCAGCTT
Source organism: Gryllus longicercus (assembly GCA_038098605.1). NCBI lineage: Eukaryota > Metazoa > Arthropoda > Insecta > Orthoptera > Gryllidae > Gryllus > Gryllus longicercus. The sequence continues at coordinate 1,102,966 of JAZDUA010000478.1, read as the reverse complement.
AGCTACAGAACCATGTGAAGAAGTATTTTCAAAAGGAAATGTTCAATATTTCGTTAAAAGCAGCCCACGAAGGAAAGACGAATGTCAAGAATGAAATGTCTTTTACACGTATTTAATTTCATACACTGAAGTACAGCTTTCTTTATTTAAATAACTCTTGAACACCTACTGGAAATGCAACTAACGAGTTTACTTCTATTGCTGGGAATAAGAGCATTTTACATGACAGAACCACTAAATGTAATATCATTTGTGTCTTTTCAATGAAAAGAAGCAGTGAACAACTTGCATCTTCGTAAAATTTCTTCAGAGCAGACTCAAATAGGTTAATCGACCAAAATAGGGTTGAAAATGTCTTTATTTCTGCAGGAATCTGCCCTTGGATAGAAGTGAACTCTTAGTAAAATATTAAGCCAAAACCATACAATCGTTTTAATTTTCATGTTAAATATCAGTCTGTTAGTTTACACCGCACAAATCTGACTTCCTTGCGGCTGAAAATTATCAATAGAGGAAGATCTCTCTTGCGCGAATCTCTGGTCTTTAAAGGAATTTCTTCGCTTGCACATTGTACTATAACCTCATTTTATGCCACCAATCTTCCCGCACTTCACCTCCCGGGTCACAAAGTAAGGTCATAAAGACCACCCATGTGCGACGCGAAAGCCCATTGCAGGTCCCGACGTCCGGGCGAATAAAGGTCACGTGACTTGCTGAGCTCGCCGTTTTACTCATGACGAGCCGACGGCGTCTAGTTTCCGCAACAAGCTGCTAAATTTCCTTCTGTATTATCTGCGTAGTTAACTCTTTACGTGCGAGCTCAGATTAGACTTAATGCTGAGGTGATCATATATACTCGCCGTGTTTAACACATAGTATTGATGATTCGCAGTACATATTGTATTGCAATTTTTTTAGAGAATAATTGACATTTGAGACTTTTTGTTGTATAAAAGAGAACAGGGAATGTGATTTATGTCTTCTATTTTACATTTAAAAATAAACGAAACAAAATGAATAATTTATTAACATGTACATTGACAGTTTTCTGGTGACAAAAAAGAAAATCACTGAACGAATTTCATTGACAACGAGTGATACCAATTGTATTATCAACTTACAATGAACGAAACATGTTCCTGTAAGAACTATTGATGCTAGCAACACGTATTTCCTTGTACAATTTTAAAGGTATTCTATTCATTCTTCATCAAAGTATTGATAAACCCATTCACAAACTGAAGAGGGAGACATTTGAAAAAGTATGTATCATTTTTTTAAATTCAAAACTTGTAAGTGAAAATGATACTTCTGCCCTTGAATTCATTGCATTGTGCTCCTAAAAATATTTTCAAGTTGTGGCAGCGTATAAGAAAACATTGTTTTGGTAATTTTGAAAAACTGTCGCGACGTAACTCAGCACTACCCGAAAACTGATTACCCTACAGTAATAGCGCCAGATTTTCAATAGTACGACTGACCACGTAGCCAAAACTGGATAAAGGCAAACAGACAAGGAAAAAATTATTTAGCAAAACTAGATATGAAATGAAACTACTTAGGGCAGAGAGTTTACAATTTTTTAATGAAAAATAAACAATGGAAGTTTATTTATGCAATTCATATGTATAGAGACGTGTTTCAAAGTTTATACATTTCAGTGAAATTGTTGAGTGAGTGTTAACGCTTAACAAATCGAACGCGATTCAAAAATAAACAAAAACGGTGCATCAAACTTTTTAGTTTACTCGCAAATCCATTCCTTTCCTTATTTAAACCTTTTGAGCAAAATACCTTACGTCAGTAATCGCACTGGACTGAGAGTAGCCATTTGCTGATAACTCTGATATCACTGCAGTCATCAACTTGCATGTGAAATTGAATCTAAAGAATTGTTTCCGATGATTTTTCAGCATTACATACCTTTCTATAAAGTTGGTATATATTTAAAACTAGATATATGAGAGAAAATGGACATTGTAATGATTTTCCCCCATTAATTCCTCTTGAACATCAGATACGAAATTCCGTATCAAGTATACTAACACACTCTAAGTGAAGAACTTGGTATTTCTCATGGAGGCCGAATGTTGAACAGTCAACTACTAAAATAACTTTGTATTGAACAAGCGTTCTAATTCAGACCTATAGCAGAATCAGCGAGGCAGTTAACGTATAAATATAACATGTTACGAATAAATTCTTAGGTTGAGCATAGTGATGCAATTTGTGTAAATTAAGAAATGGGATATAATATAAAACTAATACTTTTGAAATTGTATAATAATTGTGATCCTTTTCTATTTTAATAATTGTATTCTTTTAAATATGCTTTTAACTTACCTTGGAGATTTTTTTAAAATATTAGTTGTCACATCTTTCGTAGGATATGAAATACGTTACTGAGACAAAAAAATGTATAGCCAAATGCTCATCTTGTTTTTGTTATTTCTTACTAATCAAACAAACTATTTAAACAACCAGCTCGCATACTAATTCCGAATACGATACTTTAAGTAAATAGTCGTAATACATATTTTAACATTGTTCAACGTATTAGAGTTGGCCGTCTCGATGCGTTATGTCACTGGCTACTAGTACATCGCTTGGGTTACGCAAACGGTTCAGTTCTCTTGTTTCAGGAACAGTCTGTACGTTTAGAGTAAGAAGAACAATGGTCTCTTTCGAAAAGGGAAGTTTAATACCAGTGATGGAAGTCAGGAACAGTCAATTAATAGTACGTGCTACAAAGCTGAGGCTTAGTAATCTAACATTTTACTCAACACAGTTTTTCACACATCTTGGACGGCAAGATGGCTACATTTTCAATAGTTATCTGATCAGCTGTCCTGACAAAGAAAAGATGTTTCGTAAACGAATCATAAGAAAAATTAAAAATACTTCGCAACATAGAGTACATTAATATGTTTTTCAACTTTCAAAATAACCTCTTTGTTTTTACATTTCTATGTCTTTTGTAGAAAAAGAAATATTTCACTCTACGTAGCACCTTCTCTCCGTGAAAAAGATTGTGATGCAAATCTGTATTATCATTAATTCCTGAAGATGGTAATTGTACCACAAGATGGTGTGTTTTTTTATCTGTACAAAAATCCTTAAAAGAATGTGGAACTTTACTAGAGAAAAAATTGTTTAAAAAATACATCTGGAGTATCACTCAAAGATTATACTCATTAAGACAACTGAAGAAAAATATTAATCAAGGCACATTCGTGAAAGTCATAACTAAAATCAGATAAGAATACCAAATAAGGTTTTTCTGTACGATCAACTTATGCATCATTATGCTTCTTGTAGAGCGGGAAAATGCAGACAAAGGTTAGAAAAGGAATGGAAGATATCAGAATGGTTAAATTAGAACGTGTTCATAAACGTGCAACAAATGTTAGAAACATACATCTGATTCCTTAATTAATTTTAGTATTTGGCGGTAGTCGGTCGGTGTAATTAGTGTAACTTAGTGCCACAAAAGCCCTAGTTCATGAACACAATGAAAATAAATTGTACCTGCATTCATTTCAAATGCATACGATGCTACATGAACGCATATTCCTGAAAACAAAATGTTATTACATTCATTTTTATCCACACATTCATTTAAGAACATTCATACATCTCAACGTCATTCTGATATCTTTCCATAAATGTGAATATATTTACCAATATAACTAGAACTTACAGCTCAGAAGCGCAACATGGATTCGTCTAAAGTGGTGTAGGTGTAGTGTGCCACTGACTTGATGTTTGTTTTACAAAAAGAATCGTTTTAACTGAATTTAATTTTTCTTCATATTTTGCTATATGAATAATTATATTGACATGAAATATTGATTGGCATTCGTGACCACAAAAAGTTAATGAAAAGGATATTTGTGAATATGTGTTATAAGCTGGTGTGTGTGTGTGTGTGTGTGTGTTGGGGGCTGAAAGACTTTCACTCTCACCTCTTGATTGGGCCCTACTAATGCTGTAAATAAGGCCCAATTACATTCATCCTGAACGTTCTGTTTTAGCTTTCTTAAATAGCGAAGCGGCGCCATTTCACTCGTACCGAGGCCAAGGCCGCTCCTTTTATTTTCCACGTCCACGACTCTTCGCACCTTCCCTTCCGCCCACCGCACTCTCTCCGTCCGCGGCGGCGGCGAGGGCGGCCGGGCGCGGGCGGGCGGGCGCGGGCGGCGCGGCCGGGTATCGATTTCACATCACATCATAAATTTAATTACAGTTTTCAGATTCCTCCGCTGCCCTACAATTTTCCTCTCGGCTGCCCCCTCCGCGCCGCCTCCTCCTCGAGCCCCTCCGCCCCCACCCCCGTCCCCGCCCCACCCCCTCCCAGCAAACAGCGCGCCCTATGCGAATTTCATTACCTCGTACGTGTTCCATCACCCCGAGCTAATATTAATATAATTATTCTCATATTGGGGAAACGGAATGGAAATTTCTCTCATTTTTTACTTGATGTATTTTTAATATTGTCAACAAATGACACGGAAGACGCTGCTTTTTTGTTTCAACCCTCCGCGCTTGCGAAAAAAACGATCGGCACATGCGCGAGAGGGATCTATAAATGAAAAAAAGTTAATGGGGTGAATTCTTTGCTAAGGAATGCAGACTTAAATTGTTTCACTTTGACAGAGAATTTGCGAGAAGAATTTTTGAATAAATTGCTGCCAGCGGAAGACAGACGTCTGGAGCTCATGTACCCTGTTTGGTATTCCATAACGCCTGCGCGATGCCAGAGGAATGTCTCAAAAGTCTACGAGCTTGCCAGCTTGAATCCTTTATCTCTCCCGTTTTATTATATCGCAAACGAAAACCTCCGGGTCAGACCCCGCCCACTTTTACAAGGGGGAGTCGACTTTTTAAAGAGCCGTGAAATGAGCGTAAAGAGTACGAAGCAAAAATAAAAGAGGAAGAAGACGGAAGATAAAAGAAAGTCGAGTGAAAATGAGAAAGCGTTTTCTTTAATTGTGGGGAAAATGTTCTCTAATCACTCATTGCCATCGCGGACGGAGCTTGGAAATTAGATGCAAGAACAGGAGGAGGGGTGGGCGCTTTCTTCTGTCCACCCTCACTCCCGCTGTCGCGGACCCACCGTCTCCTTCATCTGTTACCGCGCCCCTCCCGATCTCTTTCTCCCACAGTTCCTTCTCTGGAAAATTCTTTTCCATTCCGATTCCATCGAGGGCGGGTGGCGCTTTGAAACTCTCCGCAAGGCAAAAAAGAATCAAAAAAGAGAGAGAAATAGGCGTAAAGAGAGAGTGCAGGAGAAAAAAGGGGGGATAGGAAGGGAGGGAGGGAGAGAGAGGGACGGAGAGAGAGAAGGAGGGAGAGAGAGGAGGGAGAGAAGGAGGGAGAGAGAGGGAGGGAGAGAGAAAGAAAGGGAGAGTGAGGAACAGAGGGAAAGAAAGGGAGGGAGAGAGAGGGAGAAGGAGGGGTGAGAGAGGGAGATTCTACGGTCTTCATTGCCATCACCATTCTCATTGCATGTCTGGCAGGAGGCAGCCTCATCTGCTTACAGAGCCAACGCCACTTCCACTCCTCCCGCATCGCGCCCACGCTCTCGTCTTCCTTTTGTTCCAGCCCCCCCTCCCCCACCCCGTTGCACCGTTGGCTCTCGAGTAGCCACGCAACGGAAGGGATCATTTCGCGACGTAATTGCAGCTCTGATATTAAAATTTAAAGCCCCGAGAATATACCATTTAGCTGGAACTGAAATTAAAGAGAATATTATGTTTTTCTTCAAACTCTATCGGCTCATTTTTTACAAATTAAGATGATCTGTAGCATCAATCTCTGTTCAAACGCTGCTCCTGAAAAGACTGCAAGCAATGGTTACATCTGCTGTCTCTGCATGTTTTAGGGCTTTCTGTTTAAGATCAAAATAAACTAAAATCAAACTGTGCATTTCACTTGATTGAGGCAACGAAACTCGGAGTATAGAACGAGTCTAACACTATGCCAATACCATAACCTCATTTTGAAATCCTTATTGTACATATTCTCTAAGAATATATTCAGAATTTTAGAACATTACAAGAAAACATGGACACAAAATCCTGTAGGTGTGCTGGGCAGCAAACTACACCCCAGTCCTGCATCTAACAGATGCAAGACGAAAAACAAAGAAATTCAAACTATAGCTTACAAAGCAGATTCATTCAACACATTATAATTGCTCACAACTCAGAAGTCCTGCGTTTTATGATTTTAAAATCAAGTTTTGGTGTCACAAAGGTAGGCGAGTTTTGTATGGGCAGGGGATTTCTGTGCGGAGACGAGTGTTCTCAGAAAAAATGAAGGGAAACTAGAAGTAATGTTTCATGATAAAATTAAACGGACTATCTTATTTTCAGTGGAATTTAATCTCAACGCTTAGCTCATTTTAGAATGATTCTTCTCGGATAGTACCGAGCCTATACAGCTCTTACGCCCAATTTAACGGTATGCCGTTCGATGTCAGTGTTTTAAGAAGCCATTTTCAATAATTTTTAAAGTATGATTATGTTGCAAAAGTGCAGGTAGTTACTTAAATAATTTGTAAATTTTCCTATTCAAACCACACATTTTATTTTATGTTAATGAACTTTCTTACAAATACTAGAAGTGTCTATGTTGGAGAGATATTTTAAATTAATATACTTTTAAACTATTCATCGAGTACTTTTGACATTAAAATGTATATTTTAACCTTTTTATATCATTTGCAACATGATATAAATGTATGCAATGTATGTAAGTAAATATTAAATTATCTTCAATAAAATACACATTTTTTGTACGAAGTTTATTAAGAAAATCACGTACTATTTTATCTGTCTGATTTACAATAAAAAACATTTACGTAATTGTTGTGTTTATCAATACATTTGAATTATTTAAGTTGTGAAAGTCCCAGAAAAACAATATTACCGTCAGACGATCTGTCGTACTTATATTGAACTTTTCAAAGACATCTTCAACTTCGAAAGTACTTTCTGGCCGCGAAGTAGAAAAAAAGCCCCCGAACTTCTCGGAAAACGTTAGAAAACTTTGATAACTCGCATTAGGCCAAAAGCTACTGCACGACGGTATATCACCGTGTTTGAAAACCGTGCGAACGCGCCCATATCTTTCCGTAGGCGTAACACGCGGAGACACACATCGTCCATTTCCGCCACCGACAACGCCCCTTTTTCCCAGGCGGCGGCGGCGGGGACGAGGACGGCGTGCAGAGCGCGGGAGGGAGGGGAAGGGGGGTGGGGGAGGGGAAGTGCGGGGACCGAGTGCTTCGCTTCGGCACGCGGTCGCCAGAGATCGCTAAGGCGCGTCATCAATCAATAAAGGCGCCCCGAAGTACCCACAGGAGAGAACGCGCGTCCGCCCCTGCCTGCTATGGCGGTGGGCGAGGAGGCGCGGGCGGTTGAAACCGGAGAAGCAACGGTGCCATCGAGGCAAAGTTTTCAATATACAATCGTTACATTTCTCTAAAATTTTGCATCGCTAAAAGTGTGCACAATTATAAAACTAATAGTAACGTGTAGGTGTGATACATGGATGTTAAAAAAGCAAATACAACAAAAGATGGCAATATTTGAAAGAAATTTTGAGAAAATAAGTTAAGCAGGTTTACAAGGAAATACTCTTTTTGGTCAAACGGCGATGAGGGAAGGAAAAATATTCAAGTGGTGGCTTCCGCAACTGGAATTTACGTTCCTCGGCTGACTGAAAAGGTCACGTTGAAGGCACTTAAAGTACCGGCGCTCTGAATACCGTGAGAATGTCGGCCAACAGATAACCATTACCAAGGTTTTGGCCTCACCCGAAAAATGTCATAATTGAATGATAAGGGATGGAAAGGTGTAGTTAAAATGGAAATGGAGATGATAGCAAATTTGTCTCTCAAGCAAAGCAAACAATTCCGAATTGGGTAAAACCGTGTCATACGTACATCTGTTATCAAAGTGTACTCATATTGATAGATTATGGCCTTATATCGAGAACTGCAGCCCTCGCAGTTCAGCTCATTGGCCACCGAGCTCGCTTTCGACGACGCAACCCCGAATTCAATTCGGTCAAGATTACAGTGTGCGTTTTCCTTGCAACGTCCCAGTACATGTTGCTGTGTGACGATACGAAAACTCACACAGTGTGAAAAGACCAGATAACGGCATAGAGATGTCTCTGTGATAACCACACGTTCCCCTAAATCCATGGCCGCGAGGTCGGGACGGTGCTGGTAGGCCCCGGCCCGTTCATGGGCTCTGTGCCAAGTACAGACAGACAAGAACTGGATTTTTAAACATTCAATAAAAGTTTTCGAAATATATTCGTATGGTGAAGTGTGAATTAAAAATACTTTTACAAAGGTAATAGCTACGTTAATGATAATTAGCTTTATGTGAAAATACTTTTTATATTTCTGACAATTAGAACAATATTATTTACGCAGAACGTTTTCATACCCAAAACTGACAGAGAATACAAGTTAAGAGGATTTGTATTTCTAATAAATAACTCAATTTGAATAATCTATTAACGTATCGCAGGTCCTTGGTAGGATTAGAAACGTAATTGTATTAGTAATGGTTGCAGTGCATGAAATGACGAGACAACAGTAAACAAATATTGAAATGCAGGTAAGTGGCAAAATCTATAGGTTCTGCGACGGTATTAGCAAAGCCATGATAGTAATTAGATACATATACCAGGTTGTGACTGACTGTTTCTGAACATACGATAAAGTTCAGAATGCACACAGTTGTGGGAACGACAACAAAGTTAAGTATCATTTTCAGATGTTGGCTCAACCTGTTATTACATTACGTTTACCTTCAGTACAATTGGCAGGACCTGTTCCTTCATTCGTATGAGTAGTACGTTACTCAGCTGTATTGTCGATATTGGACTTCGCTCACTGGCCTCTACTGATTTTAATGGACGCACAGAATTCAGTCCGTTTCGTATTGTTCTCATTAAATTTGTGTACCAGTGATTGATTAACTTTGATTAAAGTTAAGGTGCAAAGAGGCAAGTAATGTATTTTTAATGAATGGTTCTAGGTTTGTGAACTGTTGAAGGATACGGCAAGATGTGGTCAGGGCGTTGGTCTCAGAAATCTTTGTTCTACAGTTCAAATAACAACTTCGGCAAATGTGTCTTTCCGCAGAGTCATGATGCCAAGCGACGTATCGCGGTCGCTAGCTACAAAAATCCTTACTGTAGAGGTCAAACAAGCGCAATTTTTTGCTTGAAATATAAAATTATGAATCAGTAACAAAACACACGGGAAAACATGTGCTTCGTCAGTACGTGCCACTAGAATTCACATTTAGCACGTATCTGAGGAAATACGCGGCCTTCTTCCTTCCCACCCTGGCGGCAACGAGGCGAAGCGACGAAAACAGCAGCATCGCGCCGCGGGAGGCAGGTGCACCTCAGGGCCTCGGGTCCATTACCCGAGGCAGCGGCGCGGCGCGGCGAAGCTTGGCGAGGCGATACGAAGCAGCGGCGAACTTTTGCCGCCCCCGCCGGCGGCCAGTCGACGCCCATGCATCAACTTCGGCCCCCTCCCCCCCTCCCCCCCCGCGCCCCGCTCCGCTTCCGCCTTCGTCAACGCCGCGCGAGGAAACTCGCGCCGGGGCGCGGCCATTTCGTGTTTACAAGTTGATCATCAACTTTCTGCCAGCGGCAGACCTGGCCACAATAATTAATACTGCAGGAAGCGGACGAGCTAGAAACGCGCGGTCAGTGGGCGAGGAAGAAGGGTGGAAGGGGAAGGGGAGGGGGAGGGGGGAAGGAATGAAAAGAGGAAACGGCTGGTGGGGGAGAAGGCATTGTGCTGGTTTCAGACCTGATTTTCTTTGTTTACGAAGGGTGCGTTATTGATTTTATGTTAGATTACTGTTAACTATAGATTCGTATAAAGTCCTTTACGTTTTACGTGAAAATATATGAAATTAAAAGCATCTGTTCTTTGTTGCTTTTAAGTTGACATAAAAGAAATGTAACATTCAAAATAAGGATTTGTGCTACTTACGCTAACAATATTGATAATAGAACGAAGAAAGAAGGTTTATTTGATACTCTTACCGTTATATCTAATCTTGGTGAGAATATTGTTACATAAAAAATCATGAATGTCAACGTGCCTCCAACACCACCCACACGCGCCAGAAAAGGTACGATAAGTGTGAAAAGTGATATGCGGTGTGGGATGCGGTGCGGATAACTTCATTCGGAGACTTCATTCTGCCATGAAACAAGGGATGAACGATCCATGCCCAAGCGGAGTTCGAACTCACAGCTCTTCTGACCGACATCTACCTTCATCTCGGCCGGCAGTGCCGGCTGGTAGTGTAAATAGAATACCCATGGTGGAAATACTCGTTCATGAGCGAGTTCCTCCGGCGCACAGATTTTTGCTCGTTCTGCGCAACATCAGTTTGCGTCACTACCCACGTGACACCAGCGCGGGCACAATGCCCCAAACGCTGACCGCCATGTTGCATGGAGAGCGAGAAGTGTCGAGAAACATTTTGAAAGTGCTTCAACGTGACAATTTTTAATGGTAACCAACCAAAAATAGCACGATAAGATGCAATATTTGCAAGAAATGCTTCACAAATCTGTTTCAATGACTTGTAACGAGGTGATAATTTTGGAATCTGTCTACATTAAAAATTTCTGTTAATATTGTGACGCAAACTGGTGACTGAAGCTCATTGTCTGAAGTTGAATACGATGTGTAAGATACATCCCTAATAATAACGTAAATATAGATTTCCCAAACGACATCTGACTTTAGATTTCGTTTGTTTGAGTCTGCCGATAGTTCATAATTAGTCGTCTCATTCCAGCCACATTTCTAATAGTTCAGCTTTCTTCACCTACAACAGTATTTTCTGTTATATTTATATTTCGTAATCTAGTGGATGATATAAGAGGAAGAAAATAATAAAAAATACATTGCATAAATTTTAAAAGCTTTCACAGAAAAGGTGCAGTTTTTTCTCATCTTTCTGTATAACAACATTTTTCTCAATCAAATATGTTCATATAATCTTGAATTTGTACATGATATAATATTTCAAGTAGATGTATGCTTTCTTTCATATGTAGATTTGATCATTACTCAGACCGAGAAACGTTTCAAGTGGCCAGACTCAGCTTTCTGAGCATATGAGCTAACTCTTCCTGTCAACTGCTGATTATATTGTGGATATTGATAATTGATTCTACACTGAAATCTACGTGAGATTCTTCCACTTAAGAACAAATGGCATGGTAGCGGAATCACAAGGGGTTTCGACGCTAGGAGGGGAGAAACACAGATGTGGGAAAACTCGTGATGTTGGACAAGCGATACGATAGCTATGTATAGTAGTGAGAAGCGTGGAGCGAAGAGAAGTAGCAATGTGAGGAGTGGTGGATTCATTAACTGATTAGTGTTTCCAAGCGTGTCAACTGCTATTGTAGTGCTATTATATCACGGGTGCCGGCGTTTACCCCGATTAGGGAATGAAATTTAGCCCCGACTACCCGTCCGCTGGCAGGATTTCCCCTTCAAGGTAACTCCACCAGTGGAGTACTTCCTCAGCCGCAATAGGCTAAGCATCCGACATTTGTGGTGGTGTACAAAGTGAAAGTTTGGTTGCGTAGGCTTCCGCGGCCGGAGTTTATGTTGGCTGGGCTATCCGGGACGAGCCGCGTCAATGTCATGATGGCTGACGTTTCGGCCAGCGTGTTGTGGCCTTCTTCAGAGCGAACTGCTGGCTTCAGAGCGATCAGCAGTTCGCTCTGAAGAAGGCCACAACACGCTGGCCGAAACGTCAGCCACCATGACATTGACGCGGCTCGTCCCAGATAGCCCAGCCAACAAAAAGTGAAAGTTTGTTCATTTGTGTAAGAAGAAAGTGGCAACGATGAGGTGAGTGGCGGATCGAGAGAGTGGCGGGGCGAGGGAGTGGAAGAGCGAGAAGGATTGGCGAGCAACGGAGGGAGGGCGAGGGGCTGGGGAAGCTAAACGGACGTCGCGCGAGGGGAAGTGAGGTGGCGGTGGCGCCAGCGAACGAGACGATGCAGGGGGGGAGGTGGGAGGGCGCCCAAGCAAGATGAATGGGGCTCCACTGTGTTTCGAATTAGCGCCCAAGAGGGCGCCGACGGCCACCGCCGGGGGCGGCGGCCAGGGGGCGGGGTGGGGGCGAGGCGCCCGCCTGGGGGGCCCGGCCGGCGGAGGCAGTGTCCAGAGGAAGAGCACAGCTGCAGGGGAGCCGGCCCATGCTTAATTTATGGCGCATAATTAAAACGCGCAAACAGTTTCGTGTTTCGTATTGTTCCCCAGGTGTAATAAATTCATAAATGGGCACGGGAAGGAAGTCGGACTGCTTCGAACGGGATTCTGACGAGAAAGGCTTTTCCGCTTACCCTATTAGCGTGTTGAGCAGAATACATTGCTGCCGTTCAGTTGAGTCCATTGCACTGCTTGACATTGATACAGTATACGAAGATGAATAAATGAACATATTTGACTAAAGATGGCGATGCAAAATTAACGATCCTAGTGATATCTTGTCTACTACCGCACTATTGTCAAGACAAACAGATGGAACAGACCTAATTTGAATACAAAACACTGCTGTTAACATGCTGTATTATCTTCGAAAATTCAGCAACTAGATCTTTATGTAGAAATTAACTGACATTAACAAAAACTGAAAATGAAATGAGATACATAATCTATACCCATTTAGTATCACTTTACTTTCTAATAACTTTTATTTTCTCTAGAAATCAACGGCTATGAGTGTGTATCTGACGTAATAATAACAACGGAAAACTTCCGATTAGAACAGCCGGGCGTAAGGTCAAATGTGACTCACGCGAGCAGGCGTGGGCTTCACCGAAGACCGACAAACAGTATAACAGAATCAGATTGCTGATATCTGGAAAGATAGACCTAAATCGATAGAGCATGTAGGAAGGAAAGTTTCTATCATTAGAGGCTTGAAGCACGCCTAGTGTACAGCAATCGGTACTATTATCTCCACACCTCTAGGCCGTGGTTGTGCAGCTAAGGATGCAAAACTCGAACTGCACATGCGCGGGTCTACTTTGCTGTCAATTGCTGTACGTTACTCCGTGCTTTAATTCATTGATTGATTGACAGTCGATCCGGGCGCGTCAACTGGTAAGGTAGTTAGTTCCGTAAGTGCAGTGCATGTTCTTTCCTCGGAAGGTGGCTGCGATCTTCCCTAACTTCATGACGATATCCGGCGCTGACCTACCGGCGAGTAGCGGGGTTTCCCCTACCAGGTATCTCTCACCTGCGGGGCACCGCCTCAACCAGGAGAAGCTCTAAGCTCTCGAGCGATCTCCCGCATGTGTGGTAAAGTAGTGCATGTTAAATGACTAAAGATATTGTCCGGTATCAAAACTTTTTAATCAACTTATGATCATTTCGATCGCGTTGCGATCATCATCAGAGCTAAAATGTAATACAAATATTATACAAATATTATTAAATACAAATATTATTAAATACAAATATTATTAAATACAAATATTATTAACAGGTTGTAGGTAAGAGGTTATTGTATGTAAGATACGTAAGCAAACTGGGTCGTACATACCGTGCAGCTTCTGGGCCGAAAACAAAGTTCTGCGAATTTTTGGGCGTGTGTCTAGTTTAAGAACACAGCCGGTCGGCACTGGGAGGGGGCGGGAAGAGGGGTGGGGTGCGGGTGTAGGGTCGTAAACCGCTTAATAGTGCATGTTAGTGTAAATCTGTGTAAGTAAGGGGTGAGAACAGGACAAGGAAGATGAAGGAAAGATCGCGGCGCGGTCCGTGACCGGTTTGTTACGGTACTGCTCCGGCATTCGCCTGCTGTTGATCGGTGAAACCACGGAACGCATCCGACCAGAGCAGCCGGCCACTAGAATTCTTCTCCAGACAGCGACTCAACTTCACCTAATTGTCTGGCTAGTGTCTAAAATTCTGCTACCGTCGGGACTTAGGACCTCAAGGTCAGCGGCACAGTAGTCAGATCCGTTGATGCCCTGGGCCACCTCTCCCTGATAACAAATTCTCTTAAAATTCCTCCAGGAAGAGTTTCAGACTACGAGAATATCGGGCCGGCTCTTGCTCGACACTGTTGATACAAGGTACCAAAGTCACCTGACGTCTTTCTGGCGTCCGACAACGAGAGAATGTGCGGCATATGACCCTATTCCCACTGCTTTTCACATTTACTCTGAGTTTTTCTGCCTCGTTTCTATTTTGGACAGCCTTTGCGTCTTTAAGGAATTTGCGGTCCCCCTCAGGGCTGCTCCGCGCTTAAACCGGGCCAGCACACAAGTTGTTACGCGGATCAATTATGATGTCTCTTTAAAAGAATGGGGGAGAATAATCTACGACTGACCGTAATTAATTAATCAAGAATGAAGAACCTGAGGATGTAAAACTATCGCATACACAGACACAGACTTGTTATTCTCCAAGAAAATTGTCATTTTGCGATAGAAAAACTCTTACTGTAAGGCCCAGATACCTAAAAAGTGATTAAATATTTTACCTATAGGTAGTAAATTATTTCCTCTCACAAGTTGTGTACTCAGAATTGTCCTTGATATTGAAAAATTGGTATTCGGCAATTTTTTTCACGAAAATTGATATTTTAATCTACCAGGCTAAAGCCGCGTTTCCAACGGATATTGTGATTTTAGGGGTAATATATTGTATTACATATATATATATATATATATATATATATATATATATATATATGCACGTAAGATGTGTCTAATACGGACAGTAACTGTAATATAATGTTATTACGTAACCGTTACTAAAGCGAGAAAGAAAGTGCTGTTGCAGCACTACTAGTTTAAAAGTATTCAATTGACAATTTGGAACACAACAGCAGTGCAAATTCGACCGTGTACAAAAAATTCAGTGCATTCAAAAAGGAAAATTATGAGTTACAATTGTCATTTTGTGACTTCCAACAGTATTTTATGAGAAATACAAATTTATCTCGTGTTATAAACTTTAACGGTGAATTAAGAAACAGGTTGTACTAACTAATAAATAATGTCATTATCATGTACAGACATATTTTGTTCAGAGAAATGTTTTCTTCAGAGGTCCTGCAATGCTTGCGACGATTTCTGCTGCTGGCCAGAGACAAACTTGGTGAGACCTAAGCAGCTGCTCTTGTCAGAGACTCGGACGTCGGTGCTCGACTCTTCGTTTAAATAGTCGCATTCATTTAGAAATAATTCTCAGCCAAGTAACAGCCAATTAGGCGCCTTCTAAAGGGACTTGCCTGAGCTTTAATATTATTTCTCTCTCTCAGCCCCTTGGGGTCCCGGAAAATGTCGCGACAGCGTTTCCGTGAAACAGAGATAGCCAAGAAAAGAGTGGAGGTTTTGAGGAAGATTCACGTTCTTGCTTATTTTGGATACCCGGTTTGTCTGTCCACAATGAAGAGGCATTTTTGTTATGTTACAAGTTCAGCAACAAATTAATCAAATACGCCTACTTCTCGTATTTTAATATTTTTAATATTCTTGTTATGAAGAATTTTTTGCAGAATACTGATACTCAGTGTCAATACCAAATATAATATAGGGTTTTAAAAACGAAAATGTATTCGATAAAATTCACAGAAACAAAACTAATTGAGCATAAAAAATTTCATTAAATTTGTTTTATTTATAATGCGATGTAACTTGCATACAATATAATTACATGAAATTATATTTGCTATTCATTGAACAAAAATTATCAGTTTGCTGCACACGGCATACAAGAAAGAATTTTTACGAAAGAAAAAGAGTTTTTTTAGTTTGCATAAACGCTTTATAGAGACAATGTTTTTCATTTTTTTTTAAATATTGACAACGCCTTGTATGAAGTATAGATGAAATCAAAATTTTTTCTCACACATGAAATGACATAAAATGAAATATACAAAATCGAAAATGTGTACCAACAGATTTTACGGCTTATATAAATCAATTCCATTCTTATATGTATTCCAGATGCATGCGGCCGTCCTTCACTCACGTATCCCTCCCTCCCGTCCTTGCCGTACACCAATCAACATAAATAAGGTGTCATTCGACACGTCTCGGTCCCCACGGGGGGGACTAATGATTTGTTTTCGGATCCATTCAGAACATTCTAATGTCTCCAAAAAAGGGTTTCAGCCTTTCTTTTGCGCTGCAACCTAGCGGTGGTCGCTCGAATCACGTAATCCATCGCCAACGACACAAGGAGCTTGTGTGATGAAGTTACATGTGACGCCAATGAGGTGACCTACGGCACCCAGGCGATAAATGGTACAGATAGCTAGAAATGTTTACGCCCGGTCGCCGCTGTTTACAAGTACGCTGTACAGGTCTTGAATCATCCATCACATTCATCCCTTCGGAGTAAAGTAACTGTATGCGATGGACAAGAGGTTTTTCGATTATATTATGTTATCAAAAGTTTTGATGATATCACAATTGATTTAGCAAAATTATTTGATACAAAACATTTTACAAATATGATGAAGTTATTTTCTATACTATTATTACAGTACTACTTTATATGTAGTTTTGGATACTTTTAAGAATATTTTTGGACTAATAATTTCTGAGTATGCAATCCTGTTTTATCAAAACCAATATCTTGCTGCGAAGGGGCCGAATTAATTAGCAGACAGTTCATTCCGCGACCTGATTTGCACTTCATGACGTGGACTTTTAATCGCGATGTGCAAAAGAGCGCGTCGGAGCGCCGCGCACTCGTTGTGGGCGTACCCCAAGGTCCAGCGGCCGCGCGGCGGGGCGCGCCCACACACGCCGCGTGTCAAAGAGAGCGTGCTAATCGACAGGCCGCGTTGCGTGACGCACGTGCGAGCGCTCCCCGCGCGCGTGACGGCGGGGCGCGGTTGCTCGCCGCCACTCCAGGAGCCATCTGGCCCCATTAGCAGCGCCGCCCGACATTTTGTTTCAGCCCCGAAGCGCGCGCGGCCTCCGACCCCTCCCGCTCCCGGATAAACACAGCGGCGCCCCCGGACCCATTGATTTCCAGCGGAGGGTAACGCGCGTCATATTCACGCTGCTTCGCGCACATCTTCCGATATTTTTATGCCCTTCTTCACCCTTCAGTTAATTTAAAATGCATAAAACGGGTGGGAACGGGCACGAGTAAAAAAAACACGCGAACAAAAAACGCCTCTTTGCGAATTGAATTTAGGCTAACAGCACGGATCCTTCCTGAGCACGTCCCTTGGAAAGCTCTCATCGACTCTCTCCCCTTGTCATGTGTACGTTTTGCATGTAGTAATAACAAGATTATTTTTCGCATTTGAATCGCGTTTTCTGTGTGTTGTAGAATGCTTCTAAAACGAGCAAAGACTTTAAAATAGATTTCTACAGATTTTCTACAAATTTAAAGAGCACTCAACATCATTAAATGATTTGAAATTTATTGAATCTCTCTGATAAAATATCAAGGATACTTCAATATTAGTTAATGAGAATGACTAATGATTTCTGTAAGCATTAATAGCCGTTGTAAGATTGGCTAAATAATCTTACTAACAATAACTTTGAAGTATTTATCGTCGTAAAATATGTATATTACACACATTTTATTCCTTCAAACAAACCTATTTTTCGGTACAGCTCCCCTATACGGTGATTAAATGAAATAATGGTAGAAATGCACCTATTCTGAAACACATTAATAGATTTCAGAGATTTCTTCATAAATTGAAGATTTCATCATATATTCTTCATTTTTTAATTAACATGTACTCTCCATTAACTGCATTTAATACTGTTTGGATAAATAATGACTTACCATTAACAACAAAATACATCGTGCAATTCAGAATGTTCGCTTGGTTGGAGTCCCAACCTTTGCGTGCGACTGAGAAGTTACTTCTTACTGACGAGACTGTACACAATTAAAAAGTTTCTTCAAAAATAATTCGTACCTGAGCGAAAGTGCGTGGAAGAGCTTTAAGCAAGCTTATTTCACCCTCTCCGCGCTCTCAAACGAAGTTCATGAATTAAAACGAAAGTCCCGTTTGGAAACAATTCCATTATGACAAACCCACATAAATATGCGTCTAGTGATCGTGAGGGAGTCGGTTTTGCAGAAGAAGAGGAAGGAACAGAGTTGGAGATTAAGATCATTAAGAACCCAGCAGGCATTAGGTAATTACGAACACTACCGGCGAACTTATAAAACGTTCGTGTTCGAAGGGTATACATTCCAAACGCTTCATGGCAAGCGAACTTTCCCGCTGCGGGATATAGAATTACGTGTTTCCGAAGTAGCGCACAAGCGTTACCCGGTGATATTAGAAGGCACGGATTTCGCGACAAGGGCTTAAGTGTACAGGTGGATGAACACTCAACTTCGAGAACAGGACCTTCTCAAGGACTAAAAAGGTTTTTGAATAAACGCTAGTTAATATAGTTTATACAAAAAAGGGAAATGTCAAAGAACGGGATTGATTCAGCAGCACTACTTTATTTTTGATTGAGAGGGAAGAGTGTTTAAGAGTGATCAATTAGCTTCAATACGCGGTAGTTGTTTTGAACTCTCATTTTGTTAGTTGTTATAGGAGTAGATCAGGGGGAGAGAAATTATTTTTTTGTTGGGATTGCAATAAAATCAAATCTGTAGCTTGTTTGCCTCTGCAAATGAGTAATATTTTGATATTACGAAGTAGCGAATATTTCTAGATTTGTAACATATCTAACACGTTTGTAGGCTGGTACGTTTATTCATCAATCAACAATGTATAGTAAATGAGCGGGGCGTATATTATCTAGCTTAAAGAACATGGTTCGATTACACTTCTCTCGCGTACATCACATAGAAGGTTTTACTTTTTGACGAAATGAATAAAATGAAATGATTGCAAACTCCTTAAATGTAAATTAAATTTTCGCACTCTCATTTATGCCCAGTGTCATTTGATGCTTACTTTCTATCTAAATGGAAATAGTACTGTTACAGTACAAGCAGCAGAATAATTTGAGGAAATCAGGTGTGAAGAAGGGAATCACTTACAAATTCACACTGAGATTAGAATAAATATAATTGTAACACAGCGTCAGAATACACATTGGTTGTGAGAATATAAAATACAATTCGGAAATTATTTATAGATATTTTTTAAAAATGTTACAAAGTTTTTCATTTCTAAATGTATTCTAATACATTCAATGCATATAAATGGAAATAACCCTACACAATATTTTACATCATTTTTATTCAACTTTACTAACTAGAGTTTTTTGAAATATTAAGGTTCAGAAATTTTTTTATTGATAGTAAGTTAGTTAGATTTTCAGTATTTTATATTTTTTTCCATTTTCCTATTTATATCATACAGACTGTTTTGACACTAGACTACATTGTAAGTCACTAAAACATAATCTGGTGATGTAACATTTTCTTTATTTCACTTTTCATTGCATCTTTAAAGTTGAAGTGAGTCATTAAACGCCCGTAACCGAAGGATCTTACAGAATATGAATCTCTCTTCGCCCGAGCCATTTTCTGTGACCTTGCTATGCAAAACTTTATTCTCAGAGAGAGGTACTCGAGTATTTTCTTTTCGTCTCATTTTTTCGCTACAAGTAACGCAAGGGTAATTTACGATTGTTTCAGACATCATTAATGATTGTTATTAATGTGCGGTCAAGAAAAACTTGTAATATTTTGTGTCTGGACGTTTTGGGTAGTGAAGATTCAACCTTTTTTGTCTTGATCTTCTTGTTACTCTCGAAAGGAATTCTTAATACTACTTAAAAAGCGACCTTCGGGTGACGTACGAGTATCTTTCTCTCCTTTAGGCTAAAATGACGAATAGGATACATTAATGGGGCTTAAGTGAGAAAGCTTCATATCTCTATAAATTTGGTTGGGAAACAAGGATCGAACTAGAGAAAGACACCTTCGGATGTACTACCTCAACAGCATTTTTTTTTTTTTCATTTTATAAAACATTTTGCTATGTCACGTCTTCAAACTCTCTTCTACAGGCAGAATAAAAAGATTTAAGAACCTCGAGGGCCAAAAAATTAATTTCACGACAGGATACAACTATTTGATAAATTAAATTCATAAATTAAATTTTAATTAAAGAACGACAAAGCAGTTAACCATTCACAAATTAATTCTTAAAATACATATGGTATATGAGCACACAATTCTTGACATAATAATTGTAATAATTAACACAATTTTATAAATTCAAAATTTAATTACGGACCTTCTTTTCTAAATCACATGTGATCAGTAATTTATAAAAGTACCTTCAATAAGAATAACGAAATTCATTTTGAGACTCTAAGAGTGAGGTGATTTTTATGAAGGATTCACAGGGGTACGACACACATAACATGGCTGGTATGTGGATTAAAGAGATGTAACCAAAGGAAATGAGATTCTTATATCTTGCCAAACAATGTTATTGTCTCTGTTGCAATTAAATTGAAGTAGATTATACCACGGGTTGGCGGGCCACACAGAATACAGCCGAGTGACGGATGTGGCCCGCGATTTAGAGACCCATGGTCTAAATTAAAAGACATTGTTTCCGATCAGTCTCGTATTTCAGAAAGATGTCTTTAAAATAAAGCTTAAGAAAGCATCGTTTAATTTAGTTTTGATATAGAAAATTATAAACAAAATTCATAAATCAAAGTGTAAGAACAAGTTAAAAACGTATTGAACCAAAATATTGAATTTTACAAGGGTCTGAAAGTTTTATTGTCACATACTTTTAACCGTATTCAACACTAGAGCCTTGGACCTTCCTTCGGCATACTGCTTTTTATTATTTTGTGTATTATGAATTTAATGTAAATAATTATATATTATTTCAAGATATTTCTAAACTCTTTTGCTCTACAGAAAACACAGGAGAAAATAACATTTTTGACTGTAGCATATTAACCCCAACTGATCCTACCATTTATCAATTACCAACACGACATTTATCAACTAATAATTAGGACTAAAATGTTAATTTTCTCTACGTCATAATGTAATGGTTTTATGTTATGAACGATCTACTGAGCATTACGATGAGCCAAACACCACAACACTATACGTTGTAGTATACTTCTCGCATAATTTGCAAATAGCATTGTCACTACCCCCTTCGTTTATCTGATCTATAATCTAAAATTATTATGTTCTAATCTGAGAAAACGTCTAATATTTGGTTTGAATATTTCACGCGAGTATCTCCACTTTTCTTTCTGGTATGAGTATGATTTGTTGGGGTATTTCACGCGATTCGTTCTACGATCTTTGACTCTTCCGATACAAGTTTCCACCAAGAAAATTAAAAAGCTCAAACACATATTAAATGCCCAAAGCAAAAAGGCCCCCCACAAATCGTGCACACTTAAGGCGTGCGTGCGAAGCTGCTGAGACCCTTTCGAAGGTCGAAGGAGCCCCAACTCGCTCACTGACTCGTCCTTCCGTCTCTCCGCGATGTGCCACAAAATCCCCGACTGCGACGCTCGCCCGAGCAGACTTTCGAAATGATGAGTGAAAAACGAATCTTTCCGTGCCAGAAAACACAACGGCGAAGACGTCACTAGACATTCGTCAACTTGCCTCAAGAGCGGGTACCCGTCTTCAGAGTAATCTTTGTTTAGTATTACGTACGGAACAAGTTCATTGGACAAAACGACCCCAATCCGCCCTTTTAGAGCGGATTTTTTGGCAGCAATAAAAAACTCCGCAGCACTGTACGTAGTAATATATTTCTCCCTTAATTGCAGAATGGCACTTTCACTATCCCCTTCCACAGATTGCCTTGTAATGGTACTTCCGTAGATATTCGTGATTCGTTTGGCAAGATCCTCCAATGTCTTGATTTCTGGTTCTCGAGGCGGTACTGACAAATAACTTGAGACTTTGCTATTGAATGCAGTAACAAGAATCACAGACAGGAACGAAGAACAAACACAGACCATTAGAAGAACTGGGCGAAGATTCGTCTTATAGAAGCCCAACAAAAAGTCAGTTATGACATCCAGAGCTGCTGTAAAGGGTTTCTCTTTTCCTACGACAATTCGAAATATCCAAAGAATAAGTAAAGTAATAGCGATGGCGTTCCAAGTGCTAAGAGAAAATGTCTTTAGCATCGATGTTACAAAAGATATATTTTGCGCTCTCCTTACATACACACATATCTGCGCCATGCCGTGAGGATACAGCAAATCAAAATTCTTCAGAGCCTGCGCCACACCCATGTTTCCGTAGCCCAAAATCTGAGCGCGATTTGCGGCCAAATGTCCGGTGAGAAGTCCGAAAGTGCCATCCGGCATTGTTGCCCCTGGTCCCATGTACAGCTCGGTAAAACACAACGGTCGCAGTTGGCTTCGGTCAAACAGAAAATGAACCCCAACATCCATGGAAGAATAGCTGCGACTGAAGTTACCGGACAAGCAATCGGTTTGCTGGGACTTGTGCGTAGTGTACATTGCAATAATTACTGGTAGACCCTTTAGGCTGAGCGGGCGTCTGTCGAAAGAGGAAGGCTCCAGCCTGGAGAAGGCCGGGAGCCGGAAGGGGCGTCGAAGCGTGTTGAAGGCGACACCGCGCGCGCAGGTGGACGTGTTGGGCACTGCGACCCCCACGGCGCGCAGCACGTCTGCGCGGGCCAGAGCTCGCTGCGCATGCGCAGCCGCCCTTTCGCAGGCGTCCGCCAGAACCACTATTTGCTGCGCCTCCGCGGACCACAGGCCGGCGGAACGCTGCACGGCCAGCAGGTGGCCTAACCGCAGGCGCACGGAGTGGTTGCCTCTCAGGAGAACGAGACTCCGTGTCGCTCTATGGAGGTGTTCGGGCCGAGGTGCTGGGGGCGCTGGAAAATACGACGAGGTGAAAACTGTCGATTTTCTTGCCGCCGGAGACGAACTCCCGCGCTCATTGGAGGTTGCAGAAGAGGCGGTGCTCGACGTGGCGCCTTCTACAGCTCCAGTCTTCGAAATGGACTTCATTGAAATGTCTGCCACGTTAGATGAATCAACTGCAGACATGCTGTTGAATTCGGAACAGGAAGTTGTATTCTTAAAAGATTTTTGAAGAACAGAGTTCTGGTCGAATGTTGACATGGATTTCTCACATTTTTCATTAGGCCTCTTCCGGTAAGTGATAATAACTAATGGAGGCATTAAATCACTCATTCGCGATAACACGCTACTTTCTAAATGGCTGGCCGTTTCCATCACAATAGGAAAGATTGGAGGGTCTGAAGGCAATTGAACATTAACATCGCTGGTCATTCTTGACCCCAAGAAGGCGGTTTTTAAGGCATTAGATATACATTGCGTTCTCTTACCGTACTCCAACACTTCATATAGCAATGAACGACGCCCTTCGCAAAAAACTCCAGTCAATAGTGCCAACATAACCAGTACAATAAACGCATCGCAAAACTTCCCAAACCCAGCCATCTCATCAGCCTCGCTTCTAGCACACTGACCAAGAAGTGAAACAACAAATAAACAGCACAAATGGTAATAAGTCAATGTTTAATTAAAGACGATTGAACAATTGCATGAAAGGTTTTATTCGAATTTCCTTGGGTATGCTTTCAACGCTCGGTCGTTACTGCTATCAGACGTCAAATTATAGTGTGAGTGGTTTATGGCATGCCCGCCGCATTCACACAGTCTTTTATTTATTCATAAAGGACACAAACCTTGTAAGTGGATATAGTTGATAACAAAGAGAAACAAAGATGAAACATCTAATGATTATTCTGTGTATCGCGACTGAATCAAATCCACACCAATGCTTTTAAGGCTAAAAGTATCAGAGCAAGGAAATGGCCAATATCATCTATTTTATTTAGAGTTCTTTTTCATCAAAGACCAGCAAAGTCTTTGTAAAGTCACTTATATTCATGAGAAATTACGTTTTAAGGATGCCGATACATATTATAAAACATATAAATGAGCCGTTCGCAGCCATATTTACTCGAGATCATTTCATGGTGGTATAATTACCTCACATATTTAACGGGCTCCTTTGTTTTCGCCACTAATTTTAAGCGTGTTTTAGCCTAAAATTTGAAAAACCAATAAGTTACATGAGAGGTACTCCATCAAAAGGATTGTGATGCCATTAAACTAATTACAAGATACCTTTACAGCAGGTCACATTTCAGTGTATTGTGATTGTAAGTGGACGACATAATTTTCTAGATGTATAGATAAAAAACTCCATTAGTTGTTAGTTATTTATCTTACAAGTGGCTGGAAGAGTTTATTATGTGCAAGTTACCTGATTGTTCTTAATCGCGGCAGCGCGACTCTATAGCGAGTGACATAACGAGGATTTAATTATCGTTTTGTAACACGATTTACCATCATATCCGATCGCCTTTTTAAGAGTTTGACCTATTTCCAGACTGTATATATGATTAATGGTGTTATATTGACTTAAACATTATATTTGTTATATATGATATAATTATGAGCTACTGCACGAAGCTTTAACGTATTAGATACAATAATTATCTTTTTTTATCTTCTTCGAACACATAAATAACAAAAAGCATAATAATTGTGTCTCGTAACTAAAATATTAAAATAACGTAGAAAAGCCTCTTGTTTTGGCAAAGTGAAGTATTTGCATTAATAGTTGCGATCAAGACTACGGGACATTACAATATTTCCCTTCTTAAGTATGTTAAAATGCTTTCATCGATCTAACTAGTAAATTTTGAAACTTCGATTTTTTTATGGAAATGATAAGTTTTGCTGCAGAATTTGAATAATCATTTGAATGAAAGTAACTTGTATTTTTGAACATATTCAGATTATTCCATGTGCGTAATCAATTCATAAAAAAGGCAGCAAGGGCCTTAAAAAAGGATATCTCGGAAGTACGGAGATACTTAAAAACCAGTCATATAATTTATTCAAATGTAGATCTTTTTCTTTCTTGAAGCAGTTTTCTAGAGACGATCTATATATCAGAAACAGGTGCAAGATGTCATACAGGCTCCCTAGTACATTGCCTGTTATAATACAATAAACCTAAATCGCTTATGGTTCATGATGGAAAATTGAATAAAAAGAAGAAGAAGAAGAAGAAGAAGAAGAAGAAGAAGAAGAAGAAGAAAAATCAAGGAATATAAGACAGCAGCTTCAAGCAGTCAAAAGGCACTGGACTTTGTAGAAGTAGAATGTCGGATTTTTCGAACGTTTACACGTCACATCGTGTAACCTAACATTTTTTCTGTGTTTTTCCTCTAATTTCTGATCCCAAAGAAGTAATTATTCCTCCCCCTCATACGTATACGTATCTCCAAAGCCCTTACAAGAATACAGTGAATAACAACAAAACTTAAATAACTTCATTTGTTTACTTCCTGATGTAATTACAACATTGCATATAAAAACTGTTTAAAAAACAATAAAATTTGGTGTTACACTAAATGTCAGTTAAATAAATATGTACGTCCCTAGTACTTGTCAAAACAGTCATTTGTTCTGCATAGAACAACACAAAGACATTTTCAATGAATTAAAAAACAAAATTTTCCAAATAACAGTAAACAGAAATTAATTTGTAAATATATGAATAGTATATTCCCATATTAGTTTGAAGTGCAGCAAGAAAAAGAAGAATATTTACACAACTTTTAACACGTTTAATAGAGAGGTAATCGAAAGAACGTAAATCGCTTAAATCTAAGAGCCCAATAACACTTTTCAAGAAAGAATGTTACGACACTTACCAAAATTCCACATCCCCATGCAAATAAAGCACCCCACAAATGCTCCAAACTAAGTGCGTAAGGCCGATAAACAACCGGCCCCGTGCTAGCAGATACCAAGCGAGATTGCGACATAGATAATTCTTTCTTCCTCTCATGAATGTAAGTCAATATTCCTGTCTGAAAAGCACGTTGCAAAATATTTTCAAATATTTCAGTAAATTGGCTGTGTTTCCTAGCCAAATAACTCCGCGGTAGTGCTGTGACGACACACTCATCTACTTGCCTCAAACGAGTGTATCCGCCATCAGTTATCTCTTGGCGATGAGTTATGAAAAAATGCAATTCGTCCGGAAGAAGAATGGCGCTATCTGAACTGAACGCACTCCGCTGTGCTCCAACAACTATACCAAGCTGCGAAGGTTGTAACAGGAGCCGTTCAAACAGAATCGACATTTCATCTCTCTCAGAAGAGTTGTAACCTTGAACATCGGATCCCACGCAGTAAATGTATTTGATACGACGTATTACATCTCTTAAAGTTCGTAGTTCAGCTTCATTGGGAGGTACAGATAGAAAACTAGAAGCGTTGCTGAGAAAAGCTGTTGTTACGATTACGCTGAATAGCGAAGTAAGCAAGCCAATGGCTAGCAAAACACCGCGACGATTCTCGTTGAAAGCTCCCGTAAGAAATGTACGCCAAACTTCCAAAGCAATTGCAAAACCACCCAAATCTCGCGCAAGCATCCGCACAACGAAAACAGTTAGTAGCACCACGAATGTCGCTATCCATGTACTTGGAGAAAAGCTTCGCAACAAGCTTTGTACGAAGGACAGAGGTTGAGCTCTCCGTGCGTACAGACACAAATGACTTATGACATGCGGGTACAAGAAATCTAGACCTAAAGATCCCGTTAGAGAAGTTGCTACCCCAACAACATCTATATCATACCCCGGAGGTACAGTGGGACCACCGGGTTTTTTGACAACGAACTCAATCGGCATGTCCATTACCCCTGCTTTTGTGAAGCAGAAAGCCCTCACTTTGCTTCTCTCGATAAGAAAAGAAATGTAGATATCCATGGCGGAGTAACTTGTCGTAACGTCGCCAGACATGCACCTCGCTTCGTCAGCGCCATCTTTGGTGACGAACGCAAAAACGACAGGAGCGTTCCGCAGGTCCACAGGCCGCGTCGTGAGACGGAGGTCGTGAGCAACGGGAGGAGGTCTGCTGGGGCGCTGCACGGGGTTGAAACGCACACCGGTGGGCGAAGGCTGGTGCGTGACGGATATCCCGAGCGCCCGCACGACGCCGGAGCGAGCGAGGGCGCGCTGCGCCTCCCGTAAGACCTGCGCGGTCGCGTCGGGCAGGGCCACCACCTGCTGCGCCGCTGCCGCCCACAGCGGGGACGCGCGCAGAGCCTTCAGCAAACGGCACACGCGCAGGCGCGCCGGCGCTCCCTCACCTGCGCAAGCACAGAAAGGACCCTCGTTAGCTGACGTTGCTTCTAAGGGTAACGCATCAAACTTGAGGTAAAACTTAGTAATTAGTTCACGAACAGTTATATACCTTAAAAATCAAGTCAAATTAACGCGTCACTGCGGTTGGAAAAAAACGAAGGTCTAAATATTAATGGGTGAAAACCAGAACGATTTAAGTGATATTTTATAAATTCTGAGAAATATGTTTATTTAAGTAAATATCACTGTAAAATCGTGGTGCTTTGATTCATTGTTAAATCCACGACCATGAAAATACATTGCCACTGACATATAGCCGAAAACAAAGACGTTTTCTCAGAATTTAAAAAATGACACTTATACGTTCTGGTTTTTACCCATTCGTGTTCATACGAAATTGCATATTATTTTCAAGAACATTTCAAATACGGCGGTTGTTACGTCACTCTATCTTTATTAGTTCAACTAAAAATATCCCTGCGTTTTAGTTCTTGCTAAAACATTTCCAAAATATATCCGAGAAAATACCGTTTATAAGGAGATATTCATACTATTTAGTATTAAATTCACATCAGTTGGGTTGCCGAAAAACAAAAATTATCCATATAGCAACATGAACGAATATATATAGCTTTAGTACATAAATCAATAATCACATAATATGAATTATCTTGAGTATAGGTCAAATAAACAAAACAATTATTGAAACGCCAACCCTTTCGGTGTTTACTAAGACTTGCACGCAAAAACTCAATTTACTGTCAATATATTGACCAAACGTAATCATCTTACAATATAATATTATGTTGATGGCCTAATAATCTTATAACCTGATAGCATTATTCTCACATAAATAAATGTGGTCGGTGCATAAACCGTAAATTATTTGCGTTGTATCTCCGAAAAAAAATTATTATATTGTCTTTATTTGATTATTTTTTTATTTAAAATGTTTCGTTTCACTTCAAAATAGAAATCAACCAACTGGCTTATAACAATAGTTATGCGAACTCTAGGAGTATAAAGTCAAATGCAAACTCGTATGGAAAATACTACCCATGAGTAGAAGGGTGTGACGCGCTCTTGGCAAACTGCGTCCTGCAGCGAACAGTGCGTGGCGGGCAGGGAGGGTTGTGGTGCCAGTGGCCACAACCACCGACGGTGGAAGCTTGCCATGAAGAAGCCTGAGCACATTGCCCTCCACATCACCACTTGCCTCGAATACCACTGGCAAAATCGGGGGCTCCGAAGAAGCGTTCCTTAAGGGCGACATCACCCGCACCACAGCTTGGGCCGTGTGCGTTTGTCGCTCGAACATCTTCACGACATCGTTCAACAGCGGGTGGGGTTTCTGCCAACTGAGTTCCACTGGTTCAGTGCGCAACAGCAGTACAGCGATCAGCGAAACAAATTTCCCTCTTGATGTCATGTTTGTGAAGAATTCAGCTAAATCGTGAAAGACATTTTCTGGTGTCAAGACGATGAGATATTATTAATTGGATTGCTGGTGATGTAGATACCTTTTTATTATGATAAATTACTAAAGATATTGTCTGGTATCAATACTTTTTAATCAGCTTATGATCATTTCGATCGCGTTGCGATCATCGTCAGAGCTAAAATGTGAAATACAAATATTTTTAACAGGTTGTAGTTATTGTATGCAAGATGCGTAAGCAAACTGGGTCGTACATACCTTGCAGCTTCTGGGCCGAAAACAAAGTTCTGCGAATTTTTGAGCGTGTCTTGTTTAAGAACACAGCCGGTCGGCAGCGGGAGGGGGCGGGAAGAGGGGTGGGGTGCGGGTGGAGGGTCGTAAACCGCGGGGGTGCTGGTGGAGGCTTGAGAGACGGTCGGGCGAGCGAAGGTCAGTGAAGTAGGGAGGGCTGGAGGTGGGTTAGGGGTGTACACTTTGTGCTAATTTTAGCAGGGGTAAAGAGAGTTCAGGTATTTGCTGGTTGAGACATGTCATGTTCTGTTTTTTGAGGACGTTGTGTATGTGTATGGTTTCTAATTTTATTCTGTTCCAGTACCTGTTTTCAATTTCTAGAATTCGGAAATTTATGTGTTTATCAAATGTGTGTTTGTTTAAATTTAGGTGATCCGCAAAGTGTGAGACTGTGGTAGTGTTATTTTTCCATGCTTGTTCGTGTTCTTTGATTCTCTGTGGGAATTTACGGCCTGTTTGTCCTATGTATATGGCATTGCAATTGTTGCACTGAGAGCATAGACTCCAAAGCATAAGGATGTAGGTGGGATTGGGTCTTTAGTGTTGCATAGTGTTTTATATAATGTATGAGTATTGTTGAAAGAAGTTTTTAGACCGAATTTATTGAGTGTGGAGGCTATTTTAAGAGAAAGGGGTCCTACATAAGGGATTGTGTGGTACGTGGCTGTAGTGCTTCTGTCAATTGGTGTGAGGGTAGTGTGTTTGCGGATATTGAGTGTATTTGTTTTGTTTTTTTGGCTATTAATTTGTCAATCATTTTGCAGTCGTATCCATTTATTCTGGCTATATGTTTTATGGTGTTTATTTCCTTTTTTGTGTTTTCTGGGGACATAGGTATGGAAATTAATCGATGCACCATCGCATGGAAGGCCGCGTGTTTGTGTGTGAGGGGGTGTTGTGAAGTGTTGTGTATGATTGTGTCCGTGTGTGTGGGTTTTCTGAATATCTTAAATTCATGATGGTCCTGTGCTTGTGTGATGGTGAGATCAAGGAAGTTCTGGGTATAAAAAACCAATTCTTGCCGGAGCTCCAAAGGCGGTCAGTGACGGCGCTTAAAAGGGCTCTGGGTCCGAAGGCGCCGCGCATCCTGCGCGACACCGGCCGTGAGGCGAACAGTGACGCGCATCGGTCCCACCTCCGGAAAGGTCCGAAGCGCGTCGCCTTCTCCTTCCGCGCGCTGCCTCACGACACGCTTGCTGCCTTGTGCGAGCAAGCGGAGGCAACCGAGCGTGAGGGGGAAGACTTGCCATCGGCCGAGGGACGCGCGGGGAACGCGACGCCGCGCCCCACCTGCCACGCCTCCCAATGGGCCCGAGCGCCACGGACACTTTGAGTCAAGTCAGTGCCGTGGCGAACAGTGAGTGTAGTGTCAAGCAGTCAGTGCGTAGTAGTCAGTAGTAGTAGTAAAGTGCGAATGAATGGGAAGAATGAATGGTTATGTATATAATGAAAATAGTATGAATGATGCGTGAATGTAGAAAAAAATAATAATACTAATAATAATAACAATGTACCATTATATAAAAACAATTTACGTATAAAATAGAATTACAAAAAATGATTTTAGTGTAAGTTAGTAATGCCAAAGTGCAATTAAGATAACTTTAAGTCTAGATTGTAAGTTAGTTGTAAGAAAAAGCCCCGTCTGTAGCTGCTTAAGCCGCAAGGCAGCAGCGTAATGAAAAAAAATTTATAGATAATAAATTCCCCTCCTTCACAGGGTTACTGTGGAGGGGACAAAAGAGAAGATCAAGGAAGTTTAAAGATTTTTGTTCATTTTCTATCTCCGTGGTGAATTTTATGTTGGGGTGTAGGGAGTTGATGTACTGTGTAAAAATATAAAGTTGTCTGGTGGTGCCTGTCCATAGTGCTAACACGTCGTCTACGTATCTGTGCCAGTACAGGAGATTTTTTAGAAGTGGATGACCAGAAGTAAACAATGTATTTTCCCAGTTGTCCATAAATAAAATCAGCTAATAAAGGTGAGAGGGGTGAACCCATGGGTAGTCTAGAATCTTGGGTGTAGAATTTGTCATTATATTTGAAGTAGTTGGCATCTATGCAACAGGAAATTAGATTGTACAGTTCAGTTTTGATGGGAACGGCACACTGGGATCTATCAATTTTGTCTTTCAGAATATTCTTGCGCATTCGCTTCTCAGCAGTCGCAGGGTTCGGACGCGTCCCTCTCTGCTCCGCCAGGCGACCTTTCACCGCCTTTCACCGCACGAGCGGCAAGTGCTTGTGGCCCCGGTAGAGCCCAGCTCCCGCGGGCCGGCCAACTGGGAGACCGGGCGGGTCATGCTCGCCCGCTAGCTATCCGGAAGGCAACATG
The DNA here is from genome assembly GCA_038098605.1 of Gryllus longicercus. NCBI lineage: Eukaryota > Metazoa > Arthropoda > Insecta > Orthoptera > Gryllidae > Gryllus > Gryllus longicercus. The sequence goes on along the minus strand of JAZDUA010000478.1, from coordinate 1,071,675 downwards.
TCGGGCTCCCCGCTACAGCAGCCATCCTCGCCGCCACCGCGGAAAGACACCACTACCCCGCGGGGGAGCATCGTGCTCCGCGTGGCACGTGACGGCGAAGAATCCTGGAGCAGCGCAGTGGTGGCACCACTCCCGGCTGCTACTCAGCCCGCGGCCGTCCCCGAAGAAAGCTGCAGCGAGGTGCCCCACGAGGTGCTCTTGGCCTTCGCCCGATGGAAGGAAGCGGAGCTCCTCCAGTTCTGGAGATCGCAAGCTCCACAACACCATTCCCCATCGGTTCGGGAAAGGGCTCGCGTTATCGAAGCGCGCACCCCGACCCCGGCCCCTGCACCAACGCAGAAGCGGCAACGTGGCCCCACCACCCCACAAGAGGCATCGCCCGGGGTAGACGCCCTTCCCTGCGAGCAGCTCACGGAGGGACCCGCCCCTCCCACTCAGCCAAATGACCTGGCCGCACCGGCGACCGGCTCGCCCTCGGCACGCTCACCTCCGGGAAAGCGGCTGCGCACCGAGGACTTAGCGCCCCCCTTCCAGTGCCGACATGCCGCCCGACACCGGAGACGTCTCAGAAAACGGCCACAACCCCTCTGAAACCCCTCTCCTCCGAGGGAAAAAGAGGGGAAAGAAGAAGAGCCTCGCCGCCCAGGAAGCAGCCGCCCGCAACGCAACCACCGCCGCGGCAGAGGTGGCAGACGGGAGCTCCGGCAGGGGAGGTAAGGTGCCAACGGACTCCGAAGCACGTCGGTCACCCACTCCTCTCCCAGAGACAATTCCTCCACTCGGCGAGCAATCGGGTGCCTGGCAGTCCGACTCCGTGCGCCAGTGCGGCCAGCCCCGTAATGTGAATGGCGAGGCGGGCGCCTCCGCGCAGGCCCCGTCCACGGAACCTGAACCGGCGGTCGCCTCACGACCCTACCGCTTCCGACTGCAAATACACGCAGATGCAGTCAAAAAGCACGCGAAAGCGATAGGAGACGCCACTGGTAAGTTGGCCACAATCGGTCGTGTAACTACCAGAAATGGCCGAGTTGGCTACCAGGTGTCAACCTGCTCCCCAATCGCATATCGTGAAGCCGAAACCTACGCGAAGCTTCACAAAATTTACTTATTTGGTCACCCACACCCACCTCCCCAGTGTGAGCGTACACATCGCGTGTACATTAAACAGGTTCCGCGCGGCATCACTGCTGACGAGGTGCGCGAGGAGCTTGAAGGCGCAGGCCTCCACCCGTTGGGCGTTCATCAACATGTTCGCCGCGAACTCTCCGAAACCGCCGGAACTTCGGAGAGCAGTGATGCCGCAGGTGGTGACGCCACCGAAACTCGCATCGTGCGCACGGGGACTTTTCGCGTCACCCTTCGCGCGGGCGAGTCGCGCAAAGCTTTCGGCATCAGAGCCATTGCCTCCTGCGACGTAAAAGTCGTCCGGGAGCAATGGAAGCGCCCCCGCTTCTGCGAGAGATGCTGCAGATGGGGACATACTCGCAAAAACTGCGAATATCCCGTGAGATGCAAGATCTGCACGGGAGAGAGCCACCCGGCAGATAAGCCTGGCACGAAGGACTGCCCCATACGCGGTACCTTGGCACGCCCGAAATGCTGCAATTGCGGCGGGCAGCATACGGCATCCTATACAAAATGCGAAAGATGCACGCCGTTGCAGCGCCCATCGAGCATCGATAAGGAATCTGTCGAGAGGCCCACAAGCCTCGACGCCCCTTCGGGCGAGGCTCCTCGGCAGAGAGTACGCGGCGAGGCGACCTGGTCAAAGGTAACGGGCCCAGCCCCCCCTCAGGCCCCCGCTGCGCCGCACAATAACGCGGCGCAAGAGACGCGGTCACGCGCTCTCGCGACTCAATTGGGTGTTCTCTCCGAAGACCAGATTCGGGGAATGATCCACCTACTGACCTTGCTTCTGCCCAACAATGGCGCAGAATAATCTAAATCCTCCGTCTTATTGCGAAGCACCGCTGCGAACATGCACCTGGAATGTTCAAAGTGCGTGCGAAAAGACCCAGTTGACACAGAACTTTGCTACCGAGCGACAGCTCGACATACTGGCGCTGCAGGAAACGTGGTTTCGTGAGCATCACACTGCCCGTATTCACGGATACGCAGTGTATCGCCGAGACCGCGAGGTCAAACGGGGGGGCGGTGTTGCGCTCCTGGTCCGACGCGACATCCCCCAGCTCGAAGTAACGACCCCACCTGACGCCTTGCGTTCTCTAGAGGCAGTGGTGGTGCGAGTTTGGACGGTTGGCGGCCGACTGACAATCGCGTCCGTCTACTGCCCAAATCAACAACTAGACACTGCCTGTATCGATGCGATACTCGCGTTAGATACTAAAGTTCTCATTCTAGGGGATTTTAATGCAAGGAACAGACAGTGGGGCTGCCTCGGTGCAAACCGAAACGGCACCCGTTTAGCCAACTACATAGCGACGAGACGTGACGTATACGTATGCGCCCCGAAAGAACCCACGATATACCCGTCGACTGGAAATCCGGGAATTATCGACCTTGCGATCGCGAAAGGAATTGACTGCGGAGCCCCGCTTTCGATCTCCTATCTGGTTTCCGATCACAGGCCGGTAACATTCGTGGTTTCGTCTTTCGCCGCAGCACGCCGAAACAAATTCAAAATATCACACAACACCAACTGGGCCGGTTTCACAGCTCATATAAGCACCGTGCTTGAGCGAAAACCGCTAAATTCACGGGACGAAATCGATAGCGCGGTGACTCACATCACTTCCGCGATTCGAACGTCCTACAAATCAAATACTAAAATTACTCGCGAACCGGAGTCACGTCCTGAGCTTACAGATGAGCAGAGAAGGACGCTGCGGGAGCTGCGCAGATATTCTAAGCTACACAGCCGCTTCGGCGATCCCGCGGACGGAGCGCGGGCGCGAGATCTCAGCAGAGAATTCCGTAAATCTCTACAAGACGAGAGAACCGCAAAATGGTCGCGCACGATCGAAGATTGCAATCTTCGTGAAAGAAACCTTTGGGGATTATCTAAGGCGCTGGGCCGCAAGGCGGGAGTAAACCGCCCGCTCCGCACCACTCCGACACCACAGCCGCCCGGTCACACCGCTATGCAGCCGGAATACGTGTGGGAGGACGCCGCGAAAAGCGAACTCTTCGCGGAGACGCTTGAACGGCAGTTCCGCCCATTCGAGTCCGGCGACTTCGGGGACCAGAGCACTGTTGCACGCTTACGCGACTACCTGACCGCTACGCCGAGCACCTCTGCGCGACGTGTGACGGGAAGGGAGCTCCGCGAAACGCTGCGACAACTCAATACGCGCAAGGCATGCGGGCCGGACGGAATAACAGCCGCCCAGCTCCGCGCGCTCGGCGGCAACGGGGTGGAGTTCCTGCGGGAGCTCCTAAATGCGTGCCTAGCGCTAGGGTACTTCCCCAGAGCATGGAAAATCGCGACAGTATCCATGATACCAAAGCCTAACAAGGACCAACTCCTGGCGAGCGGTTACAGACCAATTAGTCTCCTCTCGCTTCTTGCGAAAGCTTTCGAGCGCCTGATCCTGGAGCTCTTGCAACAGGAAATACGGCGTCTTAAGCTTCTTAGAGATGAGCAATTCGGATTTCGAATTGGTCTAAGTTCCGCGCAACAACTGACGCAGCTAAGTACCGAGATCGGTCTCTCTCTCGAAAGACGGCAGAACTTGCCAGTGGTTTTTCTAGACATGCGGTCGGCATTCGATTCTGTATGGCACGAGGGGGCGCTCGCGTGTCTTGCGGACATTGGAATCAGCGACTGCTACGTCAGACTAATCGCCAGCTTCTTGACAGATAGACGATTCAAGGTTTGCGCCAATGGCGTACATTCGTCCCCAAGGCGAGCCGCAGCCGGCGTGCCTCAGGGAAGCGTGCTCTCACCGACACTATTCGGCCTGTACGTCAACGGCGCGCCGCTTCCTGTTGAAAAAAATACCGGCATTCAACATTGCGGGCTCCTAATGTTCGCGGATGATTTCGCTTACTATGCGAAATCGGCGGAAAAAAGGAAATCGGTGAGATATCTGAATGATTGTCTCGCCGAGATTCCCAAATGGCTAAGCCATAAAAAGCTTGCCCTCAACCCTGACAAGTGCGTAGCCGTCAACTTCACTCGACAGAGGGCCGACCCGATGAAGTCGTGAGCTTGTTAGGCACGCCTCTACCGTGGCAAAAGACGGCGAAGTATCTTGGTGTGAAGCTTGACAGCGGCCTCCGCTTGCACGCCCACGCCAAGTACGTTAGCCAAAAAATAACTGCCCGAACCATTCTCCTACGCCCACTCCTTTGAGCCCCCGAACTTCATCCTGCCCTCAAACGCCGCCTATTCACCGCCTGCGTGCGGTCCATTTGGACGTATGCCTGCGAGGTATTCGCGGCGGCACCTCCCTCCACCCTCCGCCCGATTCGCACGGCGGAAAACCGCGCTGCGCGTCTCGCGGCGTACCCCCACCTCCCTCCACCCCTTCCCAATAGATACCCTAGAAACACCGACGTGTTCGGAGTTCTGGGTGTAAAAAACCAATTCTTGCCGGAGCTCCAAAGGCGGTCAGTGACGGCGCTTAAAAGGGCTCTGGGTCCGAAGGCGCCGCGCATCCTGCGCGACACCGGCCGTGAGGCGAACAGCGACGCGCATCGGTCCCACCTCCGGAAAGGTCCGAAGCGCGTCGCCTTCTCCTTCCGCGCGCTGCCTCACGACACGCTTGCTGCCTTGTGCGAGCAAGCGGAGGCAACCGAGCGCGAGGGGGAAGACTTGCCATCGGCCGAGGGACGCGCGGGGAACGCGACGCTGCGCCCCACCTGCCACGCCTCCCAATGGGCCCGAGCCTCCCAATGGGCCCTAGCCGACATCATTAATTGGATTGCTGGTGATATAGATACCTTTTTATTATGATAAATTACTAAAGATATTGTCTGGTATCAATACTTTTTAATCAGCTTATGATCATTTCGATCGCGTTGCGATCATCGTCAGAGCTAAAATGTGAAATACAAATATTTTTAACAGGTTGTAGTTATTGTATGCAAGATGCGTAAGCAAACTGGGTCGTACATACCTTGCAGCTTCTGGGCCGAAAACAAAGTTCTGCGAATTTTTGAATTTTTATCATAATAAAAAGGTATCTACATCACCAGCAATCCAATTAATGATGTCGGCTAGTCAAGCCTCGTTGGTTTCCGACTTTTACAAGACATCTCTGAAATTTGGTCTGACAAACTTACATATATGGTTCATCACACAGTGCATCGTTAGGGGAGTAACCCCTAAATTCATCAATATTAAAATCAAAAGCTCATCATTTGCCGCCTCAAAAGCAACCGCTGCAGCCCGCTCATCCTGGCTACATTGGGAGAGGAAACGCTGGTACGCTACTCGTGACCGTCTCTCACTACAGAAATATGAACTGTCTCTACACCTGGCCTCTTCACTACATCCTGCTGAGTGGGAGGTGCTCCTGGACTCCATTAGAAGCCGCATCTTCAGAATATGCAGCCGCCGGAAACAAAAACCGGTAAGCAAGCTGGAACGTCTATCTTGCAGCAAAGCGCTATATCAAACACATAGAAAACAATCTGACTCTGTGACTCACTTCAACTTTCATCCTCGTATCATAAATCTCTCATCCTCTACTCTATCCCATACTGAAGCCACACTCCTACAAAAAGGTCTCAAATATTCACCTCCTTCTCCACCCAACGCCAATACTCTAAAAAATATGTATATTCACCTAGACACTGTCCTTCCCAATGATACTAATCACACAGAAATCAAGCACACTGTTGAACATACTATCAAACAACATATTGAACACCACTCGCACCCAAAGCCCATCTCGTCAGAACAATTAACTGCTAAAAAACTAAAAAACAAAATCTCCCAAGACAATATTGTTATAACGAAAGCGGACAAAGGCAATTCTATAGTAATTCTGGACAAGGAAGAATACAACAACAAAGTACTCGATTTTATCAATGACAACAACGGCATCTCACCCCTAAAAAACGACCCCACTAACAAACACCACACTTTCTTAAAACAAGAACTCGCTGAATCTAAAGCTCTATTCACTCATCCACAGAGATTTCTTCCACGCAATCCACTCCCTCCACGATTATATGGTTTACCTAAAATACACAAATCTACTATCCCCATTAGACCTGTAGTATCATACACTAACACACTAACACACAGAATTGCTTACAAACTGAACAAAGACTTCAAACAATACGTCAGTTACACACCTCAACACACAATACTCAACAGCCCTGACCTCATTAACAAGATAAAGGACTTTCCAGTGCCCTCTAACGCCAAACTTGTTTCTTTCGATGTGGTAAATCTTTTTCCCAGTGTGCCTACATCTGACTGCAAGAATATTCTTAAAGACAAAATTGACAGATCCCAGTGTGCCGTTCCCATCAAAACTGAACTGTACAATCTAATTTCCTGTTGCATAGATGCCAACTACTTCAAATATAATGAAAAATTCTACACCCAAGATTCTGGACTACCCATGGGTTGTTACACGCGGCAGAGGTCACGTAGGCCACAGTGTCGAAGCCACCCCCTTCCTAGACCGCCGACCCCTTGAAGCACCCTGACGAATGAGGCACCCTAACGAAAGTACTGCTATAGACAGAGGTCACGTAGGATACAGTAACGGAGCCACCCCTTTTCATGACCGCTGACTCCTTGATGAAGGACCCTAACGAATGAGGCACCCTGACGATTGAGGCACCCTAACGAAAGTACTACTATAGACAGAGGTCACGTAGGCCACGGTGACGGAGCCACCCCGCGAGGGATCATGATTAAACTAACCCCCCGACCTACGAGCCCTAGCCTTTGACTGTAATGACGCCTCATGCCAGCACACGCGGTGTAAGTCACGTACGCTCTGGTATTTAAGCTCTGCGCCCATGTCTAAACAAGTCAGATCAGTAACTGTCTCGCTGCCTTGCGGTTGCTCGTCACGAGGTGGCCGAGGTCATTCTCGCTCGTAACTTGTAACTGTTTTTCAGTATCTATTAAATATTTGTATACGAATCGAAGTAAGTTATTTCTGAGGAAATCTTCTCTGATCCGTAACAGGGTTCACCCCTCTCACCTTTATTAGCTGATATATTTATGGACAACTGGGAAAATACATTGTTTACTTCTGGTCATCCACTTCTAAAAAATCTCCTGTACTGGCACAGATACGTAGACGACGTGTTAGCACTATGGACAGGCACCACCAGACAACTTTATATTTTTACACAGTACATCAACTCCCTACACCCCAACATAAAATTCACCACGGAGATAGAAAATGAACAAAAATCTTTAAACTTCCTTGATCTCACCATCACACTAGCACAGGACCATCATGAATTTAACATATTCAGAAAACCCACACACACGGACACAATCATACACAACACTTCACAACACCCCCTCACACACAAACACGCGGCCTTCCATGCGATGGTGCATCGATTAATTTCCATACCTATGTCCCCAGAAAACACAAAAAAGGAAATAAACACCATAAAACATATAGCCAGAATAAATGGATACGACTGCAACATGATTGACAAATTAATAGCCAAAAAAACAAAACAAATACACTCAATATCCGCAAACACACTACCCTCACACCAATTGACAGAAGCACTACAGCCACGTACCACACAATCCCTTATGTAGGACCCCTTTCTCTTAAAATAGCCTCCACACTCAATAAATTCGGTCTAAAAACTTCTTTCAACAATACTCATACATTATATAAAACACTATGCAACACTAAAGACCCAATCCCACCTACATCCTTATGCTATGGAGTCTATGCTCTCACGTGCAACAATTGCAATGCCATATACATAGGACAAACAGGCCGTAAATTCACACAGAGAATCAAAGAACACGAACAAGCATGGAAAAATAACACTACCACAGTCTCACACTTTGCGGATCACCTAAATTTAAACAAACACACATTTGATAAACACATAAATTTCCGAATTCTAGAAATTGAAAACAGGTACTGGAACAGAATAAAATTAGAAACCATACACATACACAACGTCCTCAAAAAACAGAACATGACATGTCTCAACCAGCAAATACCTGAACTCTCTTCACCCCTGCAAAAATTAGCACAAAGTGTACACCCCTAACCCACCCCCAGCCCTCCCTACTTCACTGACCTTCGCTCGCCCGACCGTCTCTCAAGCCTCCACCAGCACCCCCGCGGTTTACGACCCTCCACCCGCACCCCACCCCTCTTCCCGCCCCCTCCCGCTGCCGACCGGCTGTGTTCTTAAACAAGACACGCTCAAAAATTCGCAGAACTTTGTTTTCGGCCCAGAAGCTGCAAGGTATGTACGACCCAGTTTGCTTACGCATCTTGCATACAATAACTACAACCTGTTAAAAATATTTGTATTTCACATTTTAGCTCTGACGATGATCGCAACGCGATCGAAATGATCATAAGCTGATTAAAAAGTATTGATACCATACAATATCTTTAGTAATTTATCACGATGAGATATCATTAGATATTTTGTGAAAAGCCAACACAATCTCATATAAAATGACTACTCTCTTCTGATTCACAATATATACTTCGCTTTAAACAGAAGGTATCTTCTAAAATAATTTACTATGATCGAACGTTTCAGTCAGACATTGTAAGTAAGAACGAAATCAAACAATAGTACAATGATTATTTTTATAGAAGAATTCTGCACATTTGTACAACATATTTATATAATCTTCAAACTATTCCAAACGTGCATTACAGGAACGAGGGAGTAATAGAACACAATTAATTATTTCTTACCTTCGTAAGAGAGCCTTCCAATCAAATCAAGTATAAAACTCGTTGTGGTAACGGGAAAGATATCTGCGGCAATATATACCCAAAATAACAAGCATCTCTATTACATTGATTAAGGTAATTATTTGAGTTCAAATTAACCTCTCAGATTTATTGCATCGTGGGAAATTTAATTATTTAATTATACAAGAAATGTGTGTAATCATCATCAAACTATTCCAAACGCGCTTTAGAGGATCGTGGGGGTAAACAATTATGTGTCCGTAAACCGGGAATTACAATGTCATTTTCAGTCAGAAAACCACTGATAACCTTCTCGGAACACGTGAAATTCCCGGACGAAATTAAAATGGTGAGCAAATTAACGAGCGTAAGTTAACAGTAAATGTGATCCGATACACTAATTTTATTGAATATTTATTGTTTAACAAGTACCCCAGGCAGACTTCAGCGTCGTTGCTGGAGCTTCATTTTTGTGACAAATAAAGTATTTAAAAATCAGTAACTTGTAGATAAGATAACTTCTTCATTATATTTACAAGTATAATTCTTAATGAAGTATCCGCACATGGACGTGAAATAATAATAATAATAATAATAATAATAATAATAATAATAATAAAATGCGTTTCCTTTATACGTTGCGTGCTCTTGAGAGAAGCATAACATATTTTGTCCAACTGTAAGGGCGTTGGCAACTTGATGATTTAAAATACGTGAGTTCCAACCGTGTCGATTAAAGACACGAATAGCCAGCACAATGAAGTGTGAATATATTTAGAATATAATGAAGGATATACAAAACCAGTTACGAAGGAAAAAAGAGAATTTTTGGTTGTGGAAAAAACATAAAGAAACGAAATAGATTACAGACTTTTTAAACATTATCATAAATAAACTTCGCTTTCGATGACAATCTTCTATTAATGATTTTAATACTCGCATTTCAAATTTTAGACTGAATGCAATTCAAGGTATTATAATGTATCTTAGTGTTAAAATGATTTAATTTCGTCATATACGGAAACGAGATCCAAACCCTGGTCGTAAAGATGAAAGTGAAATTGCAAACAGTTTAATATATTCCAAAACTTCGAGCAGTTGAAATTATTTTCCAACAACACTTCCACAAAACATTTTTATTGTCGTATACTCTTACAACATCCAGGTGTTTGGTGACCGGCTGAGTTAGCACAGCGCCAACATTGCTGCTGACTCTGCAGAGACTGACCGCGAAGTCTTGGAGACGAAGTTCTGACTGTGGCGGATTTTCGTCTCATTTTGAGTCGAAATTAGAACCTGCCTGGAGGATAATCCTAGTTGAATGCTTTGATCGGTAGTTTTCAGTGGTGTTTCCGATCAATACTAGACGGATGACGGAGTAGTACCCTAACAAAAGGGCCAAGGTGCGCGCGAGATCTTTACTTCCCCTTCCTTTTTCTATTATTTCCTCTTACGTACGCACACTCACACTACTACACTACACACTAACTTCTACACACGATGCGAGGCCTGTCAGGAATTTGCATCTTGCCCCGTCAGGGGCGATACACCGATGAGGGAGATACCTCGAACAAAGGAAATCACCAAACGGCCGCCATGTAGGTGGATCCCAATTTCGACACACAGCGGGGCAAGAATATCGCCAATTCCAATCTTACAAAACATTTACTACAAAAGTGATTGATGTATTTCTTAAAAAACATTGTAAAATTTTCAAGGACACAGTTCAACATTTACTGCAAAATCTAAGAAATAAAGCGTTTGTAGTGTTTCAATACAAAAATATAAAACCTTGCCTAATCATTTCCCAAACGTTAGCTCTGGTAATAAGCCCCGAAGAAACAAACGCTCACAAGACGAAAGACGCACCAACGTCTGCGTTCTTCGCGCGAGTTCGCAGACGGCGTCATCGACGGACTTACAAGCACATTAATTTCCCGCAGCCTACAGATTCACGAAACCTCCCCGCCCATTGCTCGCCTCGCTGCCTCGAACATCAATTCATTAAAGCCCGGTGGTCATGTTGGCAAAAGCATTACGTTCTCCAGACAAATCCTTTCCAAAACAAGATTAATGAGTCGGCTGCGTTCTGCGGAAAGACGCGCTGGGAACAGGAGGAGGAGGGGTGGGGGAGCGATTTCATATTTCCTTCCCGTGTTTCTCCGCCAATCGTGCGGGAGAGGGGCTGAGAATCGGGGAGAAGCGGCGATGGTGTTTCATGACCTTCTCGCCTCCTTCGTCTGACATCACCGCCTCCACCGCCGCCGCCTCCGCCGCCGACGACGCACGTGATAAATAGCCAGCCCACGTGGCACTGCAGACGCAAACCGACCCAACATAATCCGTCAGCATTGTCAGCATTCCATTTGTCTTGTTTCCCGTTCGCTCGAGCGCGAGACTGAGGGGAGAGCAAACGGGGTCGGTGCCTCACGAGGCCGGGAGGGGGGGGGAAGGGTTGGAGAAAGGCGAAAGTGCCAAGGGATGGGTGTCGACGAGGAAACGGGGAAGACGAAATGTGGATGGCAACTGTAGCACTTATGTAGCTGTGAAAAGAGGTGGGCGGGTATTCAGATCCCTAGAGTGTAGGCGTGACAGTTCATTAGTTAGGCCGGAGGCACAAAGTTATTATGAAACAAAAACTTATATTTTAAAAAGCGCAATACAAACATTTTTTACGCGTTCACTGCATCTAGGGAGTGTTTTAGTTGGTATTTTTATAAATATTTCGATGTACTGTTAATTGATATTAACGGTTGAGTTTCACAATAGAAATGAAGAATAAATAGACAGGTTCGTTGTTTTGCAGCGCGAATGAAACAATCTGTTAAACGAATATGAATAAAAAATGAAATGGGTGGAAGAGTATGGAGAATGTAGATTGGAAGTCGAGGCTATCAGGAATTTTTATTTTCAGCAAAACTCCAGCAAATAATATTCCTAGCGCAATGTAATATATAATATTTGCCATTTCTGTTCTCTACTCATTTGAGTGTTTGTCATGTACTGACGTTTCCTGAATTTTAAATAATCTGTTGTTAATGATATCTTAAAAGTAGCAGAACGTACGATTTATCAGCAGAGAACTTGATACATCATTAATATTTGTAATTAATACTGTTGTACTTGAGAACAGATTCTTCATGATTTGTTTCTAATTAAAGCAGCACAATTCCTTATGACCTATTTGCGATAAAATGTATTTTTTATTATTTTGTCATAAAAAAGCATTTCATTAATACGACTAAAAAATGATGAACAAAGGAATTTTAAGCGCAGAGACTCATTATCTGTTCCCATAAGAAATCCAATATTAATTTGGAAAGTTAATGCGAGTGCACAACACACATTTAAATGCCCATAACTAAAATACATAATACAATGAACAAATATTTTTTGAAATATTGAAAAATTTCCATGCAAAAAATAACAAATGATATGTACTAATTATTACACAATTAGAAATAACAATAAAAATTACGCATAAATTATTCTGAAAAACTTTAGAAAACGATTATGGTTTATCGCCTAGAAAACTAGTAAAAGTCCTTATAGGTACTACTTTTATTTAGTTATTTATTTTAATATTTCTCCGTTTCCTCTTTACAATTTTTTTCTAGAAGACAAACATCAATTTCGTTATTTTAATTATTTTGCTCTTCGAAATGTCCTTCCACATTAACGTTTGTGCTTTCCGTTTTCAATTGTTTTTACATCTTCCTTTCACTCTCATCGCCCATAATCTTAGCGTTTTTCTTCCGTTTCTTCCTGTACCTCGCTCTCTCTTTTTCGAACGGTCAATGAAGCGCATTGTAATAGCCATTCCTCTCACTGCTGCCAGTGATTACGTAACTACGCTCCCGCAATTTATCAGCCCCGTTGAACGAACTGATACGCACTCTCTGCGAACTGTGCCACACGTGTCATTCTCAAAGCTCCATCAAAGCCTAATGCACGAGCCCAAATCTCACTCGTTTCAAAATACATTAAAGTATGCTTTCACCATGAGCAATGAGTCAACAGTTTCAACCTCTATGTTTTGAAATCTACTCAGCATCAGTGCATTTTGATAGATGGAAAAGAATTGAAGAAGCAGTTTCTAAACTATGTAGATTAAAGATTAGTCAAGGAAAGTAAAATTACAACTCTCATCAAATCAGAACTGAATAATCAACTATTGTATTCAACGTTCATAATAAATACCTGCAACATCATTTTGATACTTTTACGTTTTTTTCTTTCTTTATAAAACCTTTTTTCTTACCTGTTTCTCCCTTTCCCTTATATAACCCTTATTCCTCCTTCTTTTGACATTTTCTTATACTTTCCCATTTGCACATTTCTCTTTCCTTTCATCTGTTGCATTGCATTAATTTGCAAGTTCGTACTTTAAAACTGTCCTGCTACATGTACGGAAAAAAAAAGATAAAAAGTATTCGAGTCGGTCCAAAAAATCGAAGCCTAGATTTCTGAGATAAAATTCGTTTTGAGGGTTCCTCAGACAAATAAAGTTTTTACTGTGATACTAGATAAATATGTGTCTGTTTTCATATAACATTAGTAGATTACAAATATTTTAACTCTAATTGCTACACACAGGAATAGGGTCGGTTAGTGTCCCTCCAAAACGAATAAGAGTGGTGCAGTTGGAGAGGATGCAAACCAGAATTACACCAAAAAGCAAAGCAAAATGGTACAAATTGCTACTTTATCCTAAAGTAGGGAGCTGGAACTATAGGGTTTAGCGTTAGTCCTGTACCTAACTCCAGTCACTACAACACACATTTCCTGGGGCATCAGGTACTCTTGGGGACAACTGGTAAATAGTGAACTAATATGTTTTATTGATTGATTTATTTACGTCAAAAACAATTAAAAACTGTGTGTGACGTGATATGGGAGAAGTTAAATGGAAGCTACCGTTACGTCCAGAAGCAAATCAAGGGGCCATGTCAGCATTTGGTCAACTATCACGGAAACTGGACTTAAACCTGATCGAGATGGGGGTCATTGACCTAGAAGCTGAAGAACAATACTTGTTACAGGTTCTTTATAATTATACAATCCAAATGGTAAATAATACACTGTTGTTAAAATTAATATTACTTTCCTTTTCGATGATTGGTAAAGTCTCTAATTGTATAGAAACAGTTGAGCAGCAGAAAATAATTTACTTGGGACTTAAACTTATGTATGGAATTTAATCATTTAATGTCATCTGGCAAGGTGTTGTAAAATAATGTACATGTATTGTGTGTAAATGTTTTGTAGTGAGCTGCTTTTTGTTAAAACTCCTAAATCTCATTTTGTCTTGTCTACCTCAGGGTAGCGAGATCGGCGTCGTACCTCTAGGCCGAACCACGTACCTAACCCCATCACGCATATCCTCTGCTTCATATTCACCTCGGTGCAAGAGGTGTGGAAACACATGCTATATGAAAAGTCCCTAAAACATTTTCTTCCAAGTATACGCCATCTAAAGTAGCGCAATCTAAAGTAGCAGGGACAGTAGAACAGTCGACCATCTGGAAAGTTCTCAATACTGTCTAGTAAATCGTTAAATGTACCCAATTCAATACAATATTCTAATGCAGCATTTCAGAAGACAAAGACAAAAGGTGTCGGTGTGTCACATGACCCCACGTCTCTTCATGTACTCTTCCTCAAACTTCCTCTTTAGTTGAAGTGTCACAACATAGCGCATTACAACAACCCATTCACACATCCAAGAGTTATTATTCCACAATCCTAAGTGATTGACGTTATATACGTATGTACTTGGGAGGACAGAGTTCCTACCTCTTCGGACCGCACGGCCATTTCTGGCGCTTAAATGCACATAGGCCCCTTAAGTGATGACCCACATTCTCTAGTACTCTAGACCAAGTGAATACAAAACAAAGGGGTATTTCCTTGCAAACCTAGGAATGAGAATACAAAGGAAAATATTATAATAAACCTAGATGACTGAACAGCGTTGAAAATAAACAGAAGACCAGGGAATACATTAAAGATAAAATACTGGGAGAACTAAAACGACACGTTGAAAATTCGCATATACATAAGATTCATGAATATTTCCATTGTGCGATTTTATCTTTCTTTCTCAACTTTCAATAACATTTTCTTCTCCCCAACTTTCACACCGATACCTTTGACTCGTTTCTTGTCTAAACACGTTTCCATTTCTTTCCTAAATTTCCCAACTTTCCCATTAATTTCCCCACTTTCCTTTCACGTTTTATTTCCCACTCAGAGATTCACAACTAGGTGTATTGGGACAATCCATCCACTCACCTCCACGGGTTGTTATATAATTCCGCTCTGTGATTTACTTTACTGAATCCGCCGTTAAGTGAGGGCTGGCGTTCTCTATTTTTAGAGATGAAGCGAATATAAAACTAATGGGTATTTCTTCGTAAACATACGATTGAGAATACAAATGAAAATACTAATATAAACTAAGAAGATTGAGCAGTGTTCAACCTAGACAGAACACCAGAGAATAAATTAAAGAGAAAGTTCTGCAAGAACTGAAATGACTATTCTCACGGATTTCTCTTCCCAATGTGTTTTCATTCTCTCCTAACATTCCCAACTTTCCCATTCACTTCCCCACTTTCATTTCACCTTTCCTTTCTCGCTCAGAGATTCCCAACGAGGTATATTGGGACAATCCGTCCACTCACCTCCGCGGGTGATTATATAATTCCGGTCCGCAATTTACGTCAGTCACTGGAGCTCCAATCGGCCGCCCCCTCCCCTCCCCCCACCCTCCCCGCGCGCGTGTCGCTTCGCGTCGCGCCGCGCCGCGTCGTCACGCGTGACATTCGCGCAGTCTCGCCAAATCCCAGCGCCGAGCGCGCTCGATACTCGCGGATATTGCGACGCTAATTATACCGAGTATAAATCTGCGCGCGTCGCTGCATTAAGCGCATAATGAAAAACCCATTGCCAGTGGCAGGCGGCACGGACTGCAGATGAAGTAAAATTTACGCAGATTTATATTGGAGATACACGCCATTAAAGCGACCGATGGCGTACGCTCCCTGAAGGGGGGCGTCACGAGATTTTTTTTTTCGGGTTCCATGTGGAGATATTTTTTGGGGGGGAATTGTTGGGGACGAGTGCGGAGGGCGTTGCTCGTTCGTCACGTATATATCGCATAAGCGTAATGCTGGCGTCGTATTTCCACGAGATAATGTGCCTGCGTGTTTGCATCGTTTTCCAAGCAGTGTTGTTGAGTAATTTCAGTTGTTCAGTTGTACTGCTACAGACGTCTGGCACAAGTCTACGAGACATATCCTAAAGAATCTACTGAATGATGTAATCAAAATATAAAAACAATACAAGCTGACAATATATTTGTTTTCTTGCTCTCACAATTATTCCCGTGTACATATTAATCTCTAATACACTTTAAGAACAAGAATCTTTTGTATGTACTTTTGCTCTCACAATTATTAACGTATACATATTCATCTCCAATACACTTTAAGAACAAGAATATTTTGTATGTACTTTTGCTCTCACAATTATTAACGTATACATATTCATCTCTAATACACTTTAGAAACAAGAATTTTTTGTATGTACTCTCTAAGATGATAATTTTTCAATAAAATAGCCCACATTAGTTACATATTATTAAGAAGAGACATTTAACTTTAAAGGAATAACATCTATCATCAGCATATCTATTTGACTCTTTGCGATGAAAAAACACTTCAAAACATAGTAGTATGCCACTTCAAATCCAGTACAACTACCCTCACCGAAAAATACATTCACCTCTTTTACATTATCAGTAAATTGAAACGTTTGTATTTGAAGATTCCCCCTCCCTCCCCCAAAACTAATACGTACGGAATCTTTCATTCCTTCAATGTAAGTCACGTTTAACACCACGCTATATTAAATATACCTCCACGAAATAAACTAATACTTATTTGAAGAATAATGGGTTTAATAAAAAATCCTATTTTCGTTTCCGTTGCATGACGGCATGTATACTACCACTTTCAAACTGATGGTGAATGACTCAGTTTAAAATAGTTATATGTAGATGTTCCAGAGAAAGAGGATTGCATGCATTCCGACGATCGGACAGTGGATTTTATCTACTTATACTACGGTAATAAAACATCACAAATTCTATACAAAATTAATAGTTTGAATATTTAATAGAGTATCCGGGTTGGTTTTAATATTTACTTTTCATAATCCAATATTCATCACTGCAATTTGTAGTATGACACTGTTTGGTAAGCTCCGAAAAGGAAAAAGAGCTATGATCAGAATGCACTCCAACACATTTTTCTGAAAGGTTACGTTTTGCAAATGGCATTGTTTCTTTGGCAATTGAAGAATCTCAACAGTAAAAACGAACACAAACAAATGTAACACAAGAGTTCTACGTAGAATTATAATTTTTATAGTAATCAATAAATTATGTTTTACGAGGAATTTCAAGTACTTGTAAGAAGTTAAAAAATAATAATTACAATCCAACACTTGTAAACAAATTGTTAAAGGTCCACAAAAATCCTTTAAAATATTATCGTTAATATCCACAAAAATACAGTATACATAGAAATGAAGTTTTATAAGGTAATTTTGGAAACGAAAACACCCGCTCCAGCAAATGAGGAAATCTACATTTTTAACATTAATCAATAATAATTTTACAAGGAACTTCAAGTAGTTGTACATGATTTTAAAAAAAACATTACTATAAATTAGCCCTTGCAAATAAACTTTATAAGATCGAAATATATCTTTCAAAACATCGTTTTTTGTGTTCTTTAAACATTTTTTAAGGTTTCTTTTCAACTACTAAATGCCGACCACTATAAATAACATAAAGGATAACAGTAACGGTATGCGGAGACACAACCACCCATGCCCGGGCGGGATTAGAACCCGCGACATTCAGGCACGAGGCAGCTACGGCTCTAAGCATGGCTCTAGTCAGGCTCAGTCACAAGGCAGCTATCTGTCTTACCTATCTCGGCTATCCAGGCCCGCAAAACAACATCGTTGATACACCTAAATATACACTACACGTTAAAAATAAGAGCTTTTGTAAGGTATTGTTGAAACCCCAAGCACCTGCCGGAGACGGAGCGGCGCGCCTCTAAGTGGTCATCGGGCGCGCACGTGTTTGGGCGCCGCGCCACCCGCGCGCGCAGTCCCAGGTGGCCGGGGAAGGCAAGCGCCGGCGGCGGTCCAGCGCCGCGCCGCGCCTCGCCCCGCGGGACGAATTCCGCAGTATATAGACTTAACGGCCGATACTGAATCTCGGCCGTTGGAAATTTCCCAGAGGGCGCGCGCGTCGACGGAATTTGGCGCGCGCGTTGTTTCTTTCGCCCCCCGCCCTCGCGTCCCCCCCCTTCCCCCTGCTCCGCGATCTCACGAGACGCTAAAAACGGGAACTTTCGGTTATTAAGTTTGCTTTTTCGAAATAAAGAGGGACCGTGGACTTGGGCCTTCTAATAGGTTTTGAAACTTTGACAAACGTGCCTGAAAAGTTGTTCGCCTATGGAATCATATCGTTGAGGGGGAGACATTTCTTACTTCGAGTTGTAGAGGAAAAATGAAGAGAGAAAAAATGAAAAATAATTCTCGTCGGATAAACTTTACAAGTGCTACAGAAAATATATTACTAAATTTGATTGTGTAATATCTCGTAAAGGGTACACTTTTTACTATTTAATCTTCTGTTTGCAAGATGACAACCATCGTTTTACAATGCTTCCGAATCCGCATGGGGTTTAATACAAAAAAAATATTAACATGGCGAGAATATCTAGTATTACGAATCAATGAGTTTAATTTCAGGACGTTTTGAGTTACTTAAATTTTTAATATTTGCATCATTTACAGCAAAAATTTACGATAAAAATATGTACATTTCATTCGCACTCGAATATAAATTTATACCAAATTGTATCAAGTCGTTGGCAAATATTTAGCATTCTATGCCTTCGGTAGGCAGAGATTTTATCTGATACCCATACACTAGATCATTTCGTTTCTTTTAAACGGCATCTACATTGTCTTAGAAACCAATATTCGGCATGCGAGTAGCGCCCATTCTCCAAGACCTCCGTTGTCTACCGAAGAAAGTGCTCCCTCGTGCGCAGAATGAAGCGCTCCCACGGCCTCCTGGGATCTGCGCCGCCGCCGTTAAGGAGGCTGCCGTCGCGTGGTCTCCGCGAGCCCTCGCCAGGGAGCACTGCACGCACCTCCGCCCGCCCGGGGGATCCCCGATTCGCACTTGCGACCGACGCCCGGGCTCCCCCGAAGGACCTTGGAGGCTGCAGCCCTTTGAGAGGCCCTCAGGCCTCGGGACTTCCCACTCGCCTCCACTTGCTCTCAATAATTTCTCTTTTAAGTAATTACGCATTTGACATAATAATAATAATAATAATAATAATAATAATAATAATAATAATAATAATAATAATAATAATAATAATAATAATAATAATAATAATAATAATAGCCGATCAGATGGCCGAAATCGCTAAGGCAGAAGTGCCGGAGTGGTTTCGGACCAGAAGATCGCGGGTTCGAGTCCCGCCTCGGGCATGGATGTATTTGTGTATGTCTGTATGTGTTGTCCTTTCACCCCCATTATCATCGTATCATCATTTCATCTTCCATACCCCCAGGGCTAACAACCGTGGGGGATAAAAATCGGATCCAGCTAAAATGCTGGTCCCCCCCAAAGAATTGTTGCAAGCACCTGCCACCGCGATAATAAATAAAAACTGAGCCACGGTGAATGCAGTATGCTTGCTTGCGTGGTCCTAGTCGGCCGATTAACGAAAATAATAATAATAATAATAATAATAATAATAATAATAATAATAATAATAATATCATTACTAGTGGAATACTATGCTATTAAATTGACCAGGAAGTTTAAATCTGAATCATTTTACTAGTCCGGAAGTTTTGATTACTTTGTTCATACATTCAGAGAGAATCAGGAATGGAGTCTGTCTATTGTGTATTATCTCTCTAGTCTGGCGTGGCGTGGCGTGGACTGCTGTGGACTGATCTGCTTTGTTCTGCCCTCGCCTGCCCTGGCCTGTTCGAACCGAACCTACTACTTGCCACCGTCCTTACGTTGCCAGACTCCGATACTACCCGCCTTGCCACCAGGATGGGCGTGATATCGACATTTCAAAAAAATGTTTTTTTTATACTATTATTAGTGTTTATAGTATCATTTACACAAAAATGAACTACACATGCAAACATCGGCAATTTCTACCTTTCAAACGTCACTTGCTTCGTGACTGAGGAATTCATCCGGCAAGGGGATGTTTATTAGGTTCACGTTATAGAAATAATATATTATTGTTAATATTAATAATAGTATTATTATGTTGTCGCTATATTAATAATATTATTATTACGTCTTCTAAAGAAGCGACAAATCTTGAACGCAACGTGTGGATTCTGCCATACTCATCTAAAAAATGCGCCATTGATTTTGAAAACAAATTAATAATTTAAGACCCCTTTTGAAGTTGTTATTAATGTATTAATGAGTGTGTAATGTATGCGCGCGTGCATGCACGTATGAATGAATGTGTGAAAGTGTCGATGACCCACATACACTTTTAAACCTTTGGAGCATGCACCCAGATTTTGCACCAACAATAGTGAAAAACGTAGGGGATATGGCAATCAAGTTGTTTGAAATTAAGTGGTTTAACGATTACTCAGGGGAAAATGTCACTTTAAAAAAAATCAAAAATGTCAGGGGAATCTTGTAGTACACAAAAGAGAAGATTGCCTTCTTTTTAAACTGCTGTAGTTACGGTCTCAGAAGTTTCTGAAATAATTATTTACTATAACTTTGGTATGAACAGCTAACTGGCTAATGCCATAGAATCATATTTTCATATGCATCTGTGAATTTCAGATTTGAACTTAATTTTTCCTATTCTACTAAAACTAATCTGGTATGAAAAAACCTAAAGAGTAGATTAGATTACAGATTAATTCAAATTTTCTGTAAGAATATGTTGCAAAATAGCAATATAATAAAATGCTTCATAAAATGTGCGAAATTCCCTACAATTTTCAGTATTACTTTGTAACATTTATTACAAAATATTGGTTAAAAAAATTCAATTTTTTCGGTACATTCTCATACGTGCGTCCTTATGCTTCTACAAAAATTTCGTTGTGAAATTTATGCGCACAAAAACTTCATTCACTCGTACAGAACATTAGCTTGAAAACCTGCAATTATGTTACTTAGAAAAGTATTAGAAATCTTTCATTTGTGAAAACAAAATGCTTATCAATATGCGCGATAGTATTTTGTTTCGACTATGTTAATCTTTGGCAGATGTGTTTTGGTCCCTCTTAGGTTATGAGAGGTCACAGTACTTTTCGTTATCACTTCACGTATGTTTCATTGAGAGAGCATATTATGTCAGCGTCACACGAGTTCATGTCTCTCTAATGAAGATATGGGGAAAATGGGTATTTATATTAAATGTAAAATAAGCATGATAAAAGAGTAGCTATATTACATGTATATCATCAACTTTCATATTTGATTAGTGTTTCTCATAATTGTAATATTTCTGAACATATATTTGCCGTTTGGAATGGAAATAAAAATATATGTGAACTTCACATCTTTCGACGTACTCCAGATTTGCTTCTGGAGTATTCAGACACATTCTTGAACATGTACTATACTGAATTTTGTTTCCTGTATCTCACAAAATATCTAATACTAAATAATACATTGAGTTTTTGCTATTTTTTCAGGTTCATATAATAGACTTTATTAGTCTTTCTACATAATGGGAAGATTTAAAGTTGGAATAATAACCATGGCTATGATGTTGATGGTGAGCTATATTTCATATTTTTATTTTTCTTGCAAACTATCGCAAACAATAAGTAATGCTGCAAAGTTTCAAAAAATAAATAGCTTGTTTTAAAAATCAAATATGTGCATTTCTTAAAAAATAAAATAAACTGTGTATGTATGAGTAGATTTCAGATTGGTCTGCAGCTGGTACCTAGTTAGTGCCATAAGCACTTCATTTTAGCAAAATATCAAATAAAAATATCATAAATACAAAATAAATCGTAATATAAAATAAAGTGCACTAAACTCAAAAGATGCAAATGTTGTTTGTAATTTTTATTGTCGTACATGATAGCCGGATAATACTATGAATTCAAATGAACAAAAATTAATGTACGAATTATCATGCAAAATTAACGAGTTTGATATTGCAAAATTGTGAAGGAACAATTGATACCAATACCTCTAAATTATATGTATATATTAGATGTGTTAAAATAGTTTACGAAAAAGTGAGTGTGTAAGATGATTAAAAAAATTAATTTCCACGAATTCTCAAAAGTAGTAACTCAAATTGTGTGAAACTTAATAGGGACGAGAGAAATTTCTGAAGAATATCAGGGTAATAATTTTATATTTTTCGTTCTTAATTCTGCTTTCCTGACCTGGGATAATTGTGCAAACGATTTCTACGGGCTACGTCAATAAATTGATCGAAAGTTTAACCTTCTTTTCTTGAGTTCTTCCGCTTAACGCCTTCTGTTTCCTAGACAGCCAGAAACCGCGGACCAGTTATTTTTCCTGGATAAGGAATATTTAAGCTTGCTTTCACAGTATCCGAAAGAGTCACCAAGATTGGTGTTTCAACACCCGTATGACCTAGAGGCGACGCTTACCGTGGCGGGTTCTACTTAGTGACCTTCTTGTAGGAACTAAAAGACTTACTGCTGCCAACGAAGACGCGTGGGCTAGGCATGGTCTCTTAGGAAGTAGGCGTGTCGGGTAGTTGACGTTCGTGCCGTACGTAGGATTTCCAAGTACCTATTATCAATATAAAGGTATCGTTAATTGCATATTTTCCATAATCACTTATTCTCATATTACTGTAGTTATAGGTATCCCCCCATTGGCAGTAAGCATGCGCAAAGTATTAAACATACCGTTGCTGGTTAGGAATAATGAAAAGAAAGGAGTTGAAGGTAAAAGCTTTCATTACAAGAAATGTTATTTGATGCTAATGTTTTTATTCTTTTAAGAAGCTCTAATACGTTTTCATACCAGATAAAAAGTGTTGAAGAACACATGGCCGATACCACATGCAACAGACCCAGTTACGAATTGCGTCTCTC
The DNA here is from genome assembly GCA_038098605.1 of Gryllus longicercus. Taxonomy (NCBI): domain Eukaryota; kingdom Metazoa; phylum Arthropoda; class Insecta; order Orthoptera; family Gryllidae; genus Gryllus; species Gryllus longicercus. The sequence continues at coordinate 1,048,627 of JAZDUA010000478.1, read as the reverse complement.
GCCTCAGCGTACCAACTAGAATCGTGTCTCATATTTGATGTTACGGCCCTCCGAAGTTAATATCGTTGAAGGTGGGGCCATTTCGCCACGCGACTATAGCGCCCGTTCCAAAGGGAAGGCATGTCTAGTGTGAATGGCTTCGGGGGCTCTGGGCATGGGGTTTTGCTCACGCCAGTCGCTGAGAAAGGAATGCCCAGTGTGGATGTGTGTGCGTGTGCAGGTGGCGACCATGACGCTGGGCGTGGTGCACTGCTCGCGCCTGTCGCTGGGCGAGGCGCGCGAGCCGCTGCTGGCCGCGTGGGGAGACGTCGCCGCCTGCGCCCTCGGGGCCGTCGCCGAGGGCGCGCTCATCGCGGGCGCCAGCAAGGTGCTCCACCCACGCCCCGTCCACGCGCACGCGCAAGTCAATTCAGATGAACCTACATGCTACACGAATGCGCGAACTTTGACTTTAACTGAATTGAATTGATTCCTTATTTTGCATGATCAGGCCATGAGGCCTGCTTTTACGTCTGACCACACAAATTTCGCTACGCTACTTTCACCAACTAGCGGTGAAATGAGGTATTTCTTGGGCGACGAAACAGGGGATTTGAATTTAGCTCAGAGGCGACATTTAGGCTTGAGGATTTTTTACCTGCAAGTAAATCTACTAGCATTGGACAGCCGGCTTTACGTTCTCTCCGAAGGAAGGCGTACGAAGGATTTGTTCGTCCTAAAAATACACGCCTTCCATCTAGTTTCTCGCAGTTTCTTTTCTAATATCCCTAGCCTGAGCTACCTCTTTGGTTCAAGCCTCATCCTAGCTGCCATACATTGGAGCCTAAAATAAGCTTGTTTTCATATTTGCCGAATTTTCTGTGCCTATAATGGTAGAATTGATATACAGCGTGGCGCACTAAATGTGTCAGCATTTGTTGTTACATCATTAATGGGTCGCATCAGATGTCTCGTTGAGAATGACAATAGCAGTAGCAGCAGAGCTTGGAGAAACAAATAAGTTACGAAATTCACGACACCTTACTCGTAATTCACGATACCGCCGCTACGAGATTAGTCTGTAGCCAACAAAGAAGACTGACGTCGCTGCTGCACGAAATGAGTCTCCTTTTTCTTGTTAAATCAAAAATTTGTTGTTAATACAAACTCGAGGGAACATAGATCGCAATGGAAAACACTCTTTGGAGAATTGTTCTAACGCAGCACATGCTCAAAATGTACGCCTTTGCGATTCATAACTTGCTGCAAAAGAACACTGACGTTAGAAATAATCATCTGTGATATTGATAGAATAAATTTCTGAGCTCCATTTGCTCATGTGAGCATTTTGTGATATTTTTTTGCCTTTAAATACCTTCAAAGCAAGAAGACACATGGGTTGAGATCTGGTCTTTTGGAGGACTTAATTGTCCGTCATTGAAACGACCTGGAAACCTGACATAAAATGATCCACATGTCGTAACGTTCGTGCAAGAAATCAAAATTTATTATGCAATCTATGGATAGTTCTCTTTCAAGGAGCAAATAGAGTACCAGTGTCGAAAACGCCTTTGATTTCACGACAAAACTTTTCGTTTCGTGAAAGAGAACCACAGCTCTGGATCGCTGCTGCGTTGTCAGTCTTGCTTTGTCGGTCATTGTTATATAAACTTATCTTCTAGCGGCGGTATCGTGAAATTCGCGTTATTTCGTAACTCATTTGCTTCTGCAAACTCTACTACTACTGCAGTTGAGATTGGCCAACGCGATATCTAGTGCAACTCTTAAATTATGTAAGAAACAAATGGTGTCACTTCTTGCGCCACTCTGTACGATTTTGTGCAAGGTTATATCATTATTTCTGATTTTGAAGTATAACATTATAATCATAATAATTATTGAGTGTATTATATTATATTCAATGGTAATGGATAATCAAGAATACATTTTTAGGGTTAATATGGCAATATCACGGGAGTTTTGAAAATTGCCGATAAATGTACGAGCCCCACTTCCACAGATGGAATACTGGGAATTGGGAATTTCCAAAGCAATGTTTATTAAGTACTAAATTGAAAAATATTTTTAATATCCGTAATATTTCAATATTATTCAACCTCAACACCGTACATTCCACCAAACAAACAGACCCAATATGTTGTCTGTGAAGTTGCTGCTGACTCAGTAATTCCAGCGCCCATAAAATTCACAATAAATATTTTAAAAAACATTTATACTGAAAGTGATATTCTAAATTTTCTTATTCATAATTTCAATCATTTTTGCACATTAAGAGCGTTAATTGAAAATGAAATATAAACATACACACAGAGTCGCAGATACTGGAAATAACTGTATAGCGGACCTACTTAATGACATGTTTACTGATGTTAATTGTAAGCCCAACCTTTCATGTTTCAATTAGGTTTGTTTTTTATATTGGTAGATTTATAAACTCCTCTTCCACCTCTTTTGATATTTTTTATTTGAACAATTTCGCTTTAAGTTGCTTTAACTGCTCGTCTCCAATTAGTGCGCACTTTAGTATAATTTCATTTTCATCGATTAGAAAAACAATTCTAATGAATTTAATACTGTACATTAAGGGGAAATGCATTGACCAACTCTTAATAAGATCTAGCAAATAATTCTGCTGATTGATGGATTGAGAGAAAATGATACTTAAATTTTCATGTTCAAAAGAGTGTAATGAGATCACGCTCCGGCTAGTGTAGAAAATCTTGCGACCGTGAGGACTCGAACCCTAGATCTCCCGGTCAGAGGCACTGCAGCGCCATCAGTTGATGCCCTAAGCCACCCTCGGGGGAGGAAAATGCCCCCTCGCGGTATAAAACACGCTCTATTGCCCGAATAATATTCCCGACTACTTGACAGTTAGGGCGTGGTGGAGGAATGTTGCCACCTACTCAGGCAGCAGACATAATGTCTGCCGCAACATTACCCATATTATGGATGTGTGGTCGTTCCTCCTTCAGATCACAACAGCATCAGCAGTAATTGTAGGAAGAAGGAAATCCCAATGAGAATACACATCAGTAGTAGAAACACAACTACATACGACGCGTAATCAAACAAATAATGACCTGTTGGCTACTTGGCATACGGCGCTCTTCAATTTTCAATTGCTTCGCGTTGTTATATGTATTTTTTTCCTAATACGCATCGGCAACTCATCAGTGTCATCATAATTTTAAGTCTCTGATTCGATAAGGGAACCGCCTCTCTTGTGTCAGCCGCTTGCTGTTGTGGCGTCATATAAGTCGCCTTGTAGAAACGTGACAAAATATTAGCCTCGTGCATTTCATGCACATGAAATGCACGATGAAGTAGTTCGCGACAGCGGGCAGCGCTGGCGGGAAGGGACGCCGGGATGAACAATGGGAAACCTAGGGAGCTGAAGGAAAGGGGTGCCGTGTAGTGGGTGACTACTTGTGAACCCCTTTTACCACTTGGGGTGAACTTGTGAACCCCGTAGACATGCTGGCTGTGGAAACGCATCGGCGGAAACAGCGAGATGACGCAGTTCCGTCAGCCGGCCTAGAAAGTAATCTAAGCGGACCCCGGACCTAAACTCCTTCTTCTGATTCTTGGGCGCGTCGGTAGGAAGTCGCGTGAGTTGTGCGCGACGCGGCATTTCAATGCATAGGCCACGGAGGCAGGGAACTGACGCTGGCGTGCTATGTCGTGACGGGAGGTGCGGCAAACTCGCTTGTATACTCACGTAGGGCAACTGGTGCATCACACCGAACAACTAATCGAATTATCAGGCCATCGGTTGTGATGATCAGGGACATTCCTTCTGGTAACAGGCCGATATTGTTTATTGTAATTATTGTAAATAGTACTCAGGTGTTGGAGCATATTTCAAATAAATACTCAATAAATTACGAACCGTTAACGTCTGTGAATTATCTCCCCGGCAAAGACGCCACACTATCAAGTAGACAGAACTATTATGGCGGCGGCGATGGTGTGACGGTTAGCGTACCGGACTGTTATACCCAAGCTCGCGGGTTCAAACCCGGTCGACAAAATCCTTCGTACGCCTTCCTTTGGAGGGGAAGTAAAGCCGGCTGTCCCATGTAAAAGATCCTCAAGCCTAAATGACGCTTCTGAGCTGAATTCAAATCGCCTGTTTCTCGCCCAAGAAATACCTCCTTTCTCTGCTAGTTGTTGAAAGGAGCGTAGCGAAATTTGCGTGGTCAAGCGGAAGAGCGGGCCTGATCGCCCGAGTCTCGCCACGTAAAATACGGCAAATTCAATTCAATTCAATTATTTGGACAATGCACTCCTGCGCCTTCATGCCCTTAGTATGTGCCGCGCCGCGTGCCGCAGCGGCAGGAGCGCGTGGTGCTGGCGTGGGCGGTGACGGCGCCGATGCGCGCGGCTGCCCACGTGGCCGTGGCCGTCGCCATGGTGCTCAGCGAGCCCGACTACCCCACCATCGTCCTCGCCGTCTATCTCGTCGCGCTGGCAGGTTGGATCGAGTCGTACCGATACTTCTATTACAATCAATCTTTCCTAATCGATATGCGACAATTTCAGATAACGAGGGTAACATTCAATACGAAACTGCTATCTGAAAATACAGTCCGAGCGACGGGATATAAATACTCTTTCACTATAGGATCAATCTATTATGATACAGAAAAGCAAACTTTTCACCTTATCTTCTCTACAGTTTGTGGCAAACACACAGGAAAAATGCTGAATATTTGCCTTTTAGTGCTAAAGATGAGTACGAAGTAAAAAATATTTGAAAATATACCACAACTCTCTAAAATACCAAATGTGTGTATCAACTTAATCACACCTGATGGGGCTAAAGTGATACAGATTAATGTCTCTATGAATTTTGATTGCCAAACAACGGGCGGTCTACAGTGTGATCCTTTAGGGTCTAGTGGCTCAACAATATTGTTTTTTCATTTTTTTATATTTTGCTGTGTCTAAATTCTGTCTCTGTTCCCGTAATATGATCATTAACAATATAATATATTTTCTATTATTTTCTGTTTTTTGTTAAGTTTGGATATTAACACATAACAATTCTTAAATTGCACCATATTATCCCCAATTTTATGCTGTATAATATTAACCCCACCTGGCCGTATGTTAATTATTACCATATTTCAAAGTCGTAAACGATAATGAATAATAAAGTTTAATGAATATAAAAGTGCTGAAAGCGTACAGTAAGTTTCTCTTTAGGGTTGCTATTGAACTCCAGTGATATAGAATAACAATTTTTGGAGAATATAGGAACTGTGTCCTCGTACAGCAGATGCTGTTCTTGAATTTAGGAATGTAATTCGTTCTAGTTTTCTATTTCAACCCGAGTTGAGGCTTATGAGCACACCGCTTGTGCTGGGGTCGCACGTGGTTCTTTAAGGATAACTGTAAAACTCACCCTGCACTCGGCGAGCACACGGCGACCTCACTTTAGAAGTTTTCATTACACAAGTTCCTTTGCAGCATTTTCAACTTTTCGACCATTTGGAAAGATGGAATAAATTATCAAGCTGGCATCTCGCCTCCATTCAACTTTATCTTTATGCCTGGGGGATCAGGTTGTCACGCGGAGACAACCTGAAACGCTTATTATTTGTGTTTGATTCATCACAAATTTAATATTACTAAAATTCACAAGCAAAAAAAATACACATCAATGTTGCACTTTGAAATTCGCAAATTGGAGCCATCTGCGTTGGCAGTATTTCCTTATTTCCATTGGACTTTATTGGCAGTAGGCACGCCAGAGTTCGTTATTTGTACGTATTAGGACTTGAGCACACGCAAAAAAGCTGAGGCGCCAAACTCGCTGTGATGCATATCTTTGTCTTTGAATGTATTAGATGACGACTTAATTGTAAACATAAGTGTTAAAACGTTGGTTGTTGGTTGACAATGTATTCATTAGAGCTCAGCGCAATGAAACACATAGAAAAGACACATCGACTTTTTAGAAGCAAAAATACAGCTGATAAATACTTTTATAAGTCTAAAATGGTAGTGTATATAGTGTCCTTCAATATGCACACTCACCATTTCTCTTTCTAAACTGCGACCGGACAGAGCGGTCACCTAACGTATCCAATTGGGTTACTAGTATATGTATATTTTTTCATGTTTACTACAGTTTTGCACCTCTGAAAAAACGTAAGGAAGCATAAACGATCAGCAAGGGTTTAAGGGGAGCACATAAACTCTTGAAATATATAATGGACTCTTTTGCGTATTATGAGCATATGACAAATTAAAAACTCGGTGCTTCATGGATTCTCAATTACCAGAAGTCACGAAGGGTATTACATCAGTTGCAATTAAAATCCTAACTGAACACTTGCGATTGCATCGAACTAAAAAAAGAGGTGAAAAAAAGTTACCGCAGAAAAGTATTACCTACACACTATACAGGACAATTTAAAACCTCCAAAATATTGTTTCGTAATTGTTGGTCATTACGTTTACATACACTCTCTAGTATTCGCAGTTAAAAGCTGTCAATCTTTTAAATTAAAAATATCGCTATTTTCTCTTTCCAATTTTATAGAGTCACATTGACAAAATCTCACACACTTGCAATGAAACATAGACTACTTTTGTCGATTGATTGATTGCAAATCGCATAACAAAAGGATTTGATGAACAGAAAAAGGCAGAAACGCGTTAAGACTATTGATATTAATATACCACAGCACATGTCGGGAGAGCAGTGGGGAGCTTATAGTTTGTCCCTGTCGGGACGGTGACCGGCTGGGGGAGTTAAATAGTTGGGAACAACCATCTTGCCATCCAGCGGGAGAAGATCGCACCCTCTAGCGATAAAAACATGAACTACACTAACGGAATGTTCTTAGTAGCTGACGAACTCGGAATCATCAATTAATCAAGAAGATTTGTTGGTAAACGCACACCCCTCGTGCCTTAAATGGAACGATGCCATCTCCGCCGTGTGCGCACGTGCTGGTTCGTACCACGTGTATGGCCTACTATCCCTTCTCTTAAAACAAAAATCACGATCTCTGACTGAGCGGAATGATGAGATTTGAGAGCATAGGCTTCCGCGGCTGGACTTATTCAGTACTTATTTGCTGCAAAGACCGGTAGCCACTGACGACCACGTAGTGATTTGAACGCGTTTTTTTATAGCGTCCTCCCTATTATTTCATCAGAGGTATATGAGATTCCACGCACCTGCGGCCTCAGTTAATCGGCGAGAGGGGACGAATCACTGAAGGGATGGACCCCTCCATGAGCTATAACAAGTACAATCATCCGTAGCCTTCGATGCACGGCAAATTGGCGACTATCTATTTGATAACACCCACCCCCTAGCCAGAGGAGACCGAGAATGTTAAGGGGATCGTAGAAATTCTCAATCAAAATCCCCAAAACCTCAATGCCGACCAAGCAGTCTGGAAACATCTATTTTACCACGACGCCCGGTCGCGGTTCCATCTGCTCCATGACGTCCGACCGCGGGCGGAGCGCCCTCTCCTTCCCCGCACAGGGAGGGGCGTTCACTGATTGACCAATGGTCTCTTCGCATTGACCGATCATCTGTCCAACGGGCTGATGAGTGGAGGGAAACCTAGCCCTATGTTAACTCGTGCGGTGACGCATTTCGCCCCGAGGAAGGTCGCAGAATCGCTGTCGAAACGTTGGCACCGTACCTCGAACTTAGCGTCTCAGGTACAGCCAAAAGCTACTGACTCGTTTGTGGAAGCGTACGCTATCATTGGACCAATCACTCCGGGAGGAAACATTTAAATTCTGAGGAAGGTTACAGAACGGCGGCGGCACGTTGATACCTATGTTTAAGCGAGGTGTCTCCCCGACAGCCAATTAGCTACACGATTTGTTTGCAGAGGAGAATCCGTCGTGTTCCTAATTTCAAGCGTGCGCGTGCGCGTGTTTGTGCGCAGCGTGCCTGTCGGGGTGCGCGCGCCAGGCGCACCGCTTCTACGCCTTCCTGCGCTCGAGCGACGCCGACGCCGACGACAGCGCCCCTCGCGGCGTGCGCGCGCGGGCCAAGGCGCAGGGCTGGCGTCTGGGGCTCGACCCGCTGCGCCCCTACCCGGCGGCGACCGCCCCCGCGCCCGCCCCCGCCCCGGCGGCCCCCACCCCGCGCCTGGGCCTCGGACTGGGCGACGCGCCCGCCCACGCCCAGCGCTGGGACTCGCACTTTGAGTACGACCACTTTCTACAAAGAGATTACACAGGCACACAATAAAAGGTTGCCACTCCCAAAGATTTGACACATCTCTACGTACAGGGTGGCGCAAATAGAACGCATGGATTTCTCTCGCGTAATATCAGTGGAGAAACATTACAGAACACTTTTGGTCGGCCAACAACCCCCCCCCCCAAAAAAAACAGAATTTAAGGATACTTTTTTGCTACGTAAAAATAATTGGAAGATGGGAGAGCAATTCTGACTTCATTTTAGGATTCAGCGCGTGGATATACATAGAGATACAAGTGTCAAATCTTTAGGTCTGACAACGTTTTTTGTGTGTGCCTGTGTTATTATAAGAAGTGACACTTTGACGGCTAGAATTTGGTCATGTAATGAATTGACTAAAGTAGAAGAAAAGGCGATGTTTCAAACTAGCAAATGCAAGAGGTAGATACATTTTATTTGCAGAATGCTTGCAAAATACCGTGTGTAGAATTTATCCAATTTCGATCCAATAATGGTGTCATGGATTCTCCAGTTCCCTTCCAATGGAATGTGTCAAATGCAACTATATCAGCTTGTCGCAAACAGAACGAATGCTTTGACAGTATTATCATGCCTGTTTCCATAAATTCTTACTTTTGTGTGTGTGTGTGTGTGTGTGTGTGTGTGTGAGAGAGAGAGAGAGAGAGAGAGACAGACAGACACAGAGAAAGAGAGAGAGACTGTTACTGCGGCTTCCTTCTATATCCCACCGTAATAGCAACTAACTAACCACAGCCACATCCTTTGATCATTACAAGTAATTAAAATTATTTATGAAGTGATTCGTATTTGTCTATTCTAACAATATTATCTGACGCTTTCAGGGGGTGTCCTCTTTTAAAATCAAATGAATTATCATACTAATCGCGTCATTACTTACAACACAGGTGACTTCTTGAGATAGCATGCCCCCACCCCCAAGGAATTAATTATTCACGCCATTAATTAGCACGCCATTAAATATTTGCTATTGAAGTGTTGCGTTAAGGAACCGTAGGTTATTACAAATAATAATAAGTATTATTATTATTATTATTATTATTATTATTATTATTATTATTATTATTATTATTATTTTATTATCCTTATCATTCGCATCACTCTTATCATTCAACATCTGATATGACATGTCATGTGCAGCGTGCGCCCGGCGCGCCCGTCCACGCCGCCGCGCCCCGACCGCACCTACGGCTTCGACTCCAGCGACAGCGCGAGCGCCAGCTCGGGGGGCGACCCCGGGGAGGAGGACGGGGACTCGGACTGCGAGAGCCCGTCGCCCTCCGAGCACTCCCTGCGCACCCTCTTCCCCTACGCCTACCGCGCCCCCGCTCACGCCCACGTCCACGCGCCTCGCCGCGCCAACGCGCCGCCCCGGCGCCACGCGCCCGCGCTCGCGCCCGCGCCCTCGCCGCTCGCCCCGCCCGCCCTGCACCGGCCCCCGCCGCCGCCCACGCACGGGTAAGTGTCCCGCCACTTGCACCGCCCGCCCACGCCCACGCGTCCACGCCCTCCCCCTCGCCGCTCGCCCCGCCAGCCCTGCACCGGCCTCCACCCACGCACGGGTAAGTCTCCCGCGCTCCAGACTTCGCCCCGTCCGCCTTGCACCGGTCCCCACTCCCACCCACGCGCGGGTAAGTCTCCCGACCATCACCCCGCCTCGCCCCAGCGCTCGCGCCGCTCGCGCCGCTCACGCTGTTCCGATCCCTGCCCCGCCCACGCACGGATAAGTCTCCCGCGCCCCAGACTTCGCCCCGCCCGCTTGCACCGGTCCCCACTCCCACCCACGCACGGGTAAACCTACCGACCATCACCCCGCCTCGCCCCAGCGCTCGCGCCGCCCACGCTGTTCCGATCCCTGCCCCGCCCACGCACGGATAAGTCTCGGCCTCGCCCCGGCGTCACGCGCCCGCGCCGCCCACGCAAGGGAGACGTCGCTCCGGGCGTCAACGGATGTCTGTGCAGTGCCTGTCTCCGGGGTATTCTGGGCTTCGAGTCCCCACGGTGGAAGGATTTTCCATACTAGCCAGATAGGGAGGTGGAGTTGAATTGAATTGAATTGAATTGAATTAATGCCTTATTTTACGTGGCGAGACTCAGGCCATTAGGCCTGCTCTTCCGTCTGACCACGCAAATTTCGCTACGCTCCTTTCACCAACTAGTAGAGAAAGGAGGTATTTCTTGGGCGAGAAACACGCGATTTGAATTTAGCTCAGAGGCGTCATTTAGGCTTGAGGATCTTTTACATGCAAGTAAATCTACTAACATGGGACAGCCGGCTTTACTTCCCCTCCGAAGGAAGGCGTACGAAGGATTTTTTTTCAGTCCCTGTCTGGAGTTCAGTCCCTGTCTGAAGGAGAGTTGTTGCGGCCGGCTTCTACGTTCCGAAGGTGTTCCCCTCCCAAGGGGGATTTCACTTCCAGCGGGGGAGGGTCGCCACCGCCTCTCGCTCTTAAACATTCACTTCGCTAACGGGATTAATGATCATCGTACAAAAATATAAATGAATGAATCAGTCAACCATTTAATTATGTATAATAAATTATCAATATGGCTCATTGAAGACTAACATGATTTATTTTTACTTCACATTAGTCACGTTGTGCGTATTAAGTGCGACATGTGCCATGATATATTTTGGGACTTGGACATCTTGCAGTTCTTGCGTAGTTACGGTCCATCAGAGAAACGTTAAATGAATTATTCTGGAAACCATTAGTGAAGCATTCATAGAGCTAATTTATTCGTATTTTCTATGAAGCAATTTATAAATAGTTTCTGTATTTTACATAACTGCGACAATAATGACAAGCTGTGATGTTAGAAGATCACAAATATAGAACGAGTTGAACTATTCATCCGTTGTAGCAACCCATTCCTGACAAGAAATGGACGGTCGAAGGAGCTGTATACTTCCATTATTTTCCGATAAAAACATATTGTCACTTCAATGTCACGAGACGGAAGGTCATGAGGTTCGTTCCAAATCGAGAGCTTCGTTACGACTTAAAGTTTTATACTGAAGCTCCCGATTGGACGATAATGACTCCACGTCCTACCAGCTCCTGCCACTATGTTTAAATTGGAGTATAAAACAGTTTTCTTTCAAGTTCACATGCTGAAAGGAAAGAGGAACAGTGTCATTCAATCGGGAAATTCAAAACCAAACGAAGTAACGAATCTCGCGATTGGATGACAGTATCTCTCTCCTGCCAGCTCGTGACCTCCAAGGGACAATCTCTTACGGACATCGGAGTTTACATCGGAGTTTCATGAAAAGTGTATCCACAAGCTCACAGTACTACGATTTAAACTCAGTGGCATTTCAAGGACACGAGCTGGTCGAAAAGAGGGACACTGTCCTCCAATCAGAAGCTTTGTTACGACTTACGTTTTTGGTACTGGAGCTGGGGATTGTATTAAAATTGCCCCTCTCTTCTTCCAACTCGTGACACTAAAGTGCAACTATCCCATCAAGTTCAAGAGCTGAAAAGACAGCGCTACACTGCCATTTAATCGGGAGCTTCGATAAGAAAAAAAAAAAAGTTGAAACGAAGCTCATGATTGGATGATAACTCTTGCCAGCTCGAAGAGACAATGGCGGTTTAGTGGCGGGAAGGCCCGCGAGCGCGCTGGCGTCGGTGCGGTGTGCCCAGGCGCCAGTGGTCGTCCCCGCAGCCGAGCTCGTCCCCGCACTACTCGTCGGCGCTGTCGGCGCTGTCCGCCGGCGTGGGGCAGTCGTCGGCGACGTCGCCGGCGCCGGCGCGGTCGCCGGCGCGACGCCGCTCCACCGCCAGGCGGCGCGCCTCCTCCCGGCCGGCGTCGCTGCCCTTCGCGCCCTCCACGCCCGCGCCCACCCACGCGCCCTCCAAGGTCCTTCAAACACTTGCTCCTACGCAGGCGGACATTTTTATAGTGCAGAGGAACCTCGTTAGAGGGAGGGGGTAGCATGTGTACCGCCCGTATTAAATTTACTACTATTCATGTACCTTTTCTTCAAAATGGTTACATAGTGGGCGTGGCTCATGTTCACTATATAAATAATAATTAAAGAGACTTCCAGACTCCTTAGAGGAAAAATGTTGAAATATTTGGAAATAAAGTTTGATCTATGTATTTCCCGAAAAAAAAGAAAATCGATCATTTGACCCGTTTCGTGATACCCTCTTTCATTTACCCAGGTTGAGGCCGAGATAACAAAACTATTATCCAGAGATTGAGAGGAAAACGATAAAAAAGAACAAAGACTTACACAAAACTATTTTTTTTGACGTGTAAAAATTGCGTCTGCAGACATTCACTTACCAACACATTGTAATATGTATTTACGCTGTGCTCGATAGCCATCGGTACAAACTACACGGCGACTCTGAGAATCCCCAGCTCATCGCAATGGCCTCTTCCTCACCTCCCACAATCCTTTTTCAGTGGGAATCACGTCGCTGGAGGCAGGGGGCGGAGAAAGACACGGTTGACAGGTGGGATTAGGGCAATGAACTAGATCACTGGTAAATGAATTAGAGAAATACAAGTATACCAATGACAATAGCAACTGATCTTCTATAACACAAATAATTTTCTTCGCTAAACAACACATCTTTTTTTAAACTTACTTCTGAATCTCCGGACGTCCGGGTTAAAGATTTTCGAGTTAACGAAGTTCTACTGTACTCATTTTCAAAGTTCACACAAATTAAGAGAAAACCATTCAGCCTCCAACCATGTGGGAGGTGTCCATGGTTTCGTTAGTTGCTCAGAAACTCGGGAAAAATCCAATAACAAAGACACAGATTCGATTTTGACTGAATACTCCAGTATTTTTTTTGTTAATCTGCCCATTCTCGTACCGACCGTATCGACTGAATTCTCATACTCGGTGCGTCACTATTTACAACACAACGAACCTCATGCGACAGCAAAGCTCCAAGGAAGAGGGCGCACCACCATTAAATATTTGCTATTCACGTCATTATTTTTATTTTACTTTTGTCTTTTTGGCATAGGACCCTGATCTACTGCCTTATCAGTTAAGTAGCAAGAAGCGGAGGGGGGGTTGTTAATAACAAACTATATCTTGTTTTTAACTGAACCCAAATGAATAAAACAGTTATTTAAGCACCAAGGCGTTATAAAGGTTCTAACGGAACTCGGATCAAAAGACACTGGGGCTTTTTGTAGCCGCTCGCCATTAGAACCAATTATCACCCATGATACCTTCAAGATTTTATTTTTTACCTAATTTTAATGATTCGGTTTGACTTATTTAATATTTAACTAGATTTTAACTTGACTCAGTTTCTTTTTTCATATTTGCCTTTCATAATTCCCTCCATGAGCGAACATGTAGCACCATTCAACTGTTTTCATATTTCCCTCGTAATCACGACCCTCTCGATGTAAGTAGGTCATGCAGAGTACTGTGTATCGAGCTCCGTATCGCAGTCAATGACAAACAAAAACGTGTCAAATATTCATGCTCATTGGGATACGTAATTTGCGTTATTTTTTTTTACTGACACGGTATTGCTTGTTATTGTCTTCGATATGGAGCTCCATACACACTGCGTAACTTTCTTTGATGGAGAGTATCATGGTTACTAGGGAAATATGATACATTTTTTCTTATGCAGGGAAGCATTAAAGGAAATTATAAGGGGAAATTATGGTAAGGAAATATGAAAAGAAAAACCTAGTGAAGTAAACATATAGTTAATTAGTAAGTAAATACGCATAATTAAAATTAGGCAAAACATAATATTATTATTATTGTACCACGAACGTTAACTCCAAAGGCTCTCGGGTATTTTGTCGCCATTCGATCATTCGAACCCGCATAATGCTCTTGGTGCCTAAACAATTCTTCCGACTGCCAAGGCTCGTTGTGCGGTGTGTGGCCAGGCCGGGCGCAAGCGGGCGGGGGCGGGGTCGAGTTCGGCGGCGGACGGCGAGGCGGCGGGCGCGCGGCGGCGGCCACGGGCGGCGGCGGCGGGTGGCGGCACGCCCCGCGGGCGCCGCGGCGGCGGCGGCGCAGGCGGCGCGGGCGCGGGCGCGGGCGTGGGCGAGTGGGGCGGCGGCGCCGCGGTCGCTCAGGCCCCGCCCGCGCGGGGAGCGCGGCGCAACCGCCGCCGCCGAGGGTCCATGGCGGAGGAGGGCTACGGGGACACCAGGAGGAGCTTCCTCTCGTACCCGCGCTTGCGCATGTAGAGCTCCCGTCTGATGGCGCTCTCCGCACTGGAATCGGTCTTATTCAGTTCAGGGAGCATTCGGTGAACACACAACCGAAATATTCGCTTTTGGACCTTCACAAATACTACGAACTTGAATTCGCAAACGCACGTCATCATATGTTCGACTTTGATTCATAATTCCCTATCGCGCCAACGCATGTGCATGTGCAACGCTTACGCATGTAGGGGTGCTATCTGATAATGCTCTGTTCACTTAAACTGTATTTGTTCGATTCACACAAACGCAAGAAATATTACTTTTTCAACGCTCACAAATACCACGAACTGGAATTTCCTACGAAGTCTTCACTCGTTCTACTGTGATTCAAGAAATCCTCTCACATCTACGCCTACGCATATAGGAGTCCCATCTGATAATACTATCTTCACTGAAATTGAATTTGTTCGGCGAACGCAAACGCTCGAAATATTCTCATTTGTCCTTTAATAAATACCACGAACTGGAATTGTCTGCAAACGTTTTCACTTGTTCTACTTTGATTCATGAAATCTTCTCACATCCAAGCTTGCGCATAGGGAGTTCAAATCTGCTATCCATATCTTCGCTGAAATACTTTTTAACTATAAATTCTGCTTGGGATTACCCAGTTCAGTATTTGTTCGGTGAACACGCACGAAATATTCGCTTTTTTTTTCCCTTCACGAATACGACGAACTGGAATTCATTGCACACGTTATCACTTGTTCCACGATTCATAAAATTTAACAAACAGTGTGTTTCCTTTCTTTATTTTCTTTTGCGGCGTTCGTCAAGAAGTGCGAAAAAATGTTTTAACATATATAGGTCGGCATTTCGGTCGTCAACAGTGCATATATTCTTGTGAGCATATTTCACCTAAGGCAGATCATTTGGAAAGGCTTAATTAATTTCAATCCCCGATGATGAGGGTAAGATAAATCTAAGAATGCAAAATTTAAAAAGATACGTAATAATTGTTTTTGTATTCAAATCATTGAACTTTGATTAAATTACATAATTCCTAACTTCATATAAACGTATTACTAATGTTTTTGTACTCTAAAAGTTTTATCTGATTTTCTAATTTATTTCAAGAGTTCAAAAGTTTTGAAATGTTAAAATTTCACTTTTAGATTAAAAAGTAGCATGGGTTCGTATAAAACAATGTCAATAATACCATTAAGTGTTTAATTTTTTCAACTGATTTCAACAAACAAAGATCCAATAAGTTTGTTATTTTACAGGATTCTTGTAAATGTATAACTCGTTCTGTGAGTGTTGGACAGACCGAATACATGTGATTCAATACGATGTACACCATGCATTTTTATTTTTATAGTCTCATTTTAAAATAGAAAATATATGAACAAAACAATATTTCTTGTAAAATATATTTTAATAAAATACGTAGGTACCTTATTCCACAAAATAAGGATTTATCGTATCCGTATTTGAATAAATAAGTTATTCAATAATAGTGTCTACCCTGGAAATTCTCAAAATGCATTAATATATTGAGATAAAATGTTAGTTAGAATATGAACGATATTTATTATAGAATCAAGAGCATAAATATATTATTTGATTTTTTAAACTCCAATATTGTTAAAATACAAAATGTCCAAAGCGTCTCACTATAATTGACCACTGTTGATCACTACAACCTCTCAACCTGATAGTTTTGAGAAACTTCCATCTCAATATATTCTGAACTAGTTCAAGAATATTCGGTTTGATGTTTCTTATTCACTAACCTTATACAGGTTTCTCAGTAACAGAACTTGAATATATGATTTTAATGTCCATGAATCCTTCCATAAATCTATTTTCAAATTTTATTTTCATTTATTGAGAAATTATTGAAACCAATTATCGATCAGACAATTTATTCTTTTTAAAATTTACATCTTTCGAATCCTATAGGTGTGGATTCTTCAGGTGTAATTTCAGGTGTAATCAAAGATTAAATGCGTGGAAACTGCTGGATGAATTTCTCACGCAATATATCCATAGCACAATATTATCGACAAAATGTTATGGAAAACTGGAATTAATGAAAATAATACCTGTAGAATAATCTGAACCCATATGTTTCGAAATGTTTTGTAAATTTGAAAAATAATAAATTCTCTTCAAATTGTTTAATAATTGTTTGAATAATTTCTTCATAAATAATAATAATAATTCCAACCATAAATAATTTGTGGTTTATTTTGTATTTTCATACTTCTTCTTAGCCTGTGTGGGTAAGTTCGAGTTGCTAACCGTAGTTACTTTCAGATTATTCATAGAGTAAGGCATGATTCTTGCAGGAAGACATACTAGACAAGTGAGTACACGGTGAAATCACCTGCATATGTTCAGCAGCTTTCATAAAATGAAAATATAAATAAATTAATATTTAGTTATAAGCACCGGAACCAAATCATGTTTCATGACTGAGACAATATTGATACGAGCACTTTAATTTCAATAATTCAAAATTGATGTACTTATTGTTTCACAGGATGTATATGTGTCTTGTGACAAAATTATCTTTTGTCGCCATTTAAAAGACATTAGTAACTTACTGTGCTGTGGAGAGGTTTAGAGTGACAAAACACCAACCTAGAAAACAGAAACAAAAAATATATTTAATTCTGATATACTGTAAACTCTTCATTAAAATATAAAAGCTCATTAGATTCTGAATATCAAAACAAAATCATATATATACATATACATACATATAATAATACTACAGCAAAACACAGGATTACAGATATTGCATAATATATTTTACACTCATAGTAATCATAAAAATGTAATTTTCAATGTTTGAATTCACAAACTATTACGCTTCATCAATTTAAAGTAAATAAAATTATATATATATATATATATATATATATATATATATATATATATATATATATACACTAGCAATATTCAACAATTACAGTACTGCAATTATTAATAAATACATGTAATACATGCATGCTTACAAAAAAATAGTGGTCGAGATTTCAAATGGTTCATAGCGAGCATGTCACGTCGAGTCGACTAACCTAGTGGCGACCATGGCCTGCCGTACTGCCTGGCGTCGCCGCCTCGCCCTCGCCGTCGCCCTCGCCCTCGCCCACGCCCGCTGGCGTCCCAGCGGACCGCCCGCGTTGATTGCAGTGGCAGGGCAAACACCGTTTCGCCCACGCCCCGCCCGGCCCTGCAAGCGCAGCGACTCAATAATGGAATAAGGTCTGGCTCTTTCTCGTTCAGATAAGCATTTGTATAGCAGAGACTCGCCCGATATTCGCTCAGGGGGAACACCAGGGATGACAAAATCTTCGGTGAAGCAGTAGCAAGGAGATTGCATACGAGGTGTGTCGCACGCTCTACGCTCTTCAGTTTCTTCGGCAACACTTCCTACCACACCCGTGCTGCGGCGTAAAAATTGAGATTGGTGAAATAGGTTATAATTGTGAAGAAATTCACTGTTAAAATTGATATCACTTTTATTATGAAAAGTTTTAATAAATTCCACATCAATCGTTCAGGTTTTTCTACATATATCCTGCAAAAGTATAGCATTTAAAAGTTAAAATAAGGTTACGGGTATTTCTGACAGAAATACGGAAACATATTACTATACATTTCATTAGACAGCCACCAAAACAATTGTTTTCGTGTCTGGGATCAGACCATGTGTTCTATATGTTTTTGGGGTTGCTGAAATCAGAAGTCCATTTAACTTCATCATATCAGATTTTTTAATTCAGATCAATTATAATTGATAAGGTGACAATAGCCCCTGAAGGGACAACACTCATTACGTGGTTGTATGGCAGATTGCCTATTTCTTTGGCGCGAAAGCCACTAGCCTTCTCTCCAAGCAGACACTAGGTTTTACATTTTTTGAAGTTATGTGAAACATATGATGTAATGAAGTTACAGTTGACTTCAGATTCTGTTTCAGCGACCCCAAAAACATATAGTTAACATGGTCTGATCCCTCAATTAGACATATATTTCATATTTTCTATTTATGAGGTTATGTCAAAAAACTGATGTGACGGAGTAAAATTGACATCGGCTTCGGATTTAGCGACACCAAAAACATAAAGCAAGCGTGGTCGGATCCCCAAACACAAGCACAATTTTTTTGTGTGGCTGTGTCATTATAATCCACGACCATCACACCTAGAAACAGCAATATGATTTCAAAAAACGTTTGGCAAGATTTGTTAAAAATGTAGTAAAACTATACCCGCGACTAATCCGATACGGAATAAACGCGGGCACAAAAATAAATGTCTGTAGAAGACCGTTTGTTACATGCTGTAAAACACACTTTGCCTGTCCATCACTTTGACCGCAGAAGTTCTACTGGTGTGGGTTGAACTAACACGATTTGCTTTTTACGGCAATATCGCCCTTATTGCGGCGTATAAAAATGTAAGACTATCGATAATTGTATGTAAACTACTACCAATGCCCATAACTATATTGTTTTATAATGTTACTCTTATTGGTATTTACCTCGCCATTTATATTTATTATAGCAAAAAATAATATTTCAGCGACATTTTGATTTCGCGTGAATAGAAAATCGAAGCCACAAATAATTCATTGTATTAGCAACAATGCACGCAAAAGATCTGATCAAATATGAATAATCATGTTTAGATAAAATATGTAGTTGAATACTAATATGAGCCGTTTTGACCACGTATCACTTAACACATTACTGCAGTCATGAACATAATATTCTCCATGTCTAGACCATAATCTACACTATTTCATCTTCACCATTTCACAGGCACGGAAAGTAACCAAAACCAAATTTACTCAGATATTTAATACCTAAATGTTACAACAGTGATCATGGCTGACAAGTAATTTACGAATTCCCTTGCTGCATATTGGAACCATTTTTTAGTAACAATATACAATAGTAATATATCAACTTTACATCTAGAACCTCACATATTCGTTCTCATTTCATCATGAGGTACCATCCACTACACCATCATGTTGTCCCTGGCGCGTGTAGAGGGAAGGGCAAATAACATGGCGTCGTCTCTTCGCAAACAAATGAAAGTAAGTTGGTTAATCTGACCACCCGTTTCGCACATGTAGTACTTATTTTAAAATGTTAAAAATTATTTAATGATAACATGATACTATGCATTATTACCATTTCATTTTACTTTGAGCCAACATATGATCTAAAAGATATTTGCGAATTGTCTCGGATTCATCCATCACGAAGCAATTTGTAAGCAGCGCGAGATCGCTTTCAGGGCTACGTCAGCGCCGCAAAGCAGAGCCATTCACCCTCTTCCGATCCACTCTCAGCGACGCTCTCGCCCGCCGCCGCCCGGCATCCCCGTCGCTCGACGATTGGGCGGGGGCGGGGGCGGGGGCGGTCCCCGCTTCTCGGTCTCGGAATCGGTCTCGTTCTCGCTCTCGGTCTCCGCCCCGAAGCGGCGAAAGGAGATCGGAGCGCGAATGCATTACGTGGCCGCGATCCAATCCGAGGAGCGCACTTTTATTGTAAGTTCTCATTAAAATGGAAGAGGTCTGCGGGTAGAGCGGAGAGCCACTTTGGAGTAGTTTCTTAAACATTTTTGATTGTATTTTCTCTATACGTTTTAAGGGAGAAGATCAAAGTGCGTTTGGCATGTAGGACATTCTTAAGAAATATTCCTGAACATGGACATAGAATAACTTGTTACGAATTCTTTTTCTTTGGAAAACTGTCTTTTATATACGTATTTATGTCCACCCACAATGACACAGTTTTTTTCACAGAACATGTATATACAATATTATTTATGACCTAGTTACTTTTATTGTTTTATACTTAAAATATAAATAGTGTATACTTTTCTATTTTGACGAAATCGCCTCTGAGAAATTCTACAGCGGGCAAGTCAAACCGCCTGCACGACTTTCTTGTCTGCCCGAGAAGCGCGTTGCTCCTGAAAGCGCGGGCCACTTCCCCTCACTCCGCCCACGTTTCCCCTCCACATCCAGAAAGCTGTGTACGCGCGCAAACGGTGACAGCTGCCCTAGATGCAATGCTCGCTAACTCATTTAGATTATTTCCTTGCCCACGACTTTGATACGCCTGTTGTGCAAGATAAATAATTGTAACAATGTGTTATATGTGATATGTTTGATCGTATGATATAAAAATACTCTGTACAAATTCGTATATACGAAATATAAGTTTCTAGCTCATCTTCTATATAATATGTTTGTGATAATACAATCAATCCAGGCGCTATGTATATTTTTCTCGCATTCTGACTCTTTAAAAAATCAACTGAAATTTCTCACAAATCGTGCGATACTTTTATTCTTCCAATGAAATGAACTGCAAAATAAATTGAATACGCCAAAAAGATCTAATGGAGACGCAGTGACAGCTTGCTTTGGGAAAATGAATTCTAAGCTTCGGAAATGTGCATTGGTATCTAATACGACACTCCAAATTAACTTTTCTGGAATGTCTTCATACGGTCCATTGTTGCCAGTATTTATAAATATGGTTTTTATGATCCAGATTTTTACTTAATTTACTTTTTTTACTTTTTATTTATTTTTAAGAATTACTTAATAAAAATAAATAAATAAAAAATAAATAAATAATTATTTTTTTATTTATTTACTTTTTATTATATTTTAATTATTTACGTTTTATTATTTTGTATTTATTTACTTTTTATTATTTTTATTTATTTATTTATTACTGTTTATTTATTGATTTATTTGAGTTTGGGAGCCACTCAACTAATTACGGAGTACTATGGAACTACAAGCCAAATTGAGCGATAGATACGTAGAGCCCGATAAGGACGATGATGTTCAGGAGAAAATCTCCAGAGATCTCACTGTGCTCAACATAAATTAGAGGTTGTTTGGCCGAGAAACAGAATCGAGCCCAGTGTGGGCATCAATTGATATTTAAGCACATGTTTTTATAGAGATATTGAACTGCAGCAAAGTTTGACACAAAGCATCGACTTAAATTCAAATTACGTTACTGCAGCGGAATTAATCTTTATGCTTGTAATGAGCCATAGTTTAAATCAACGTTTCCGAAAAACTGTGTGTCCAGATGTTTCAAAACATGTCCGCAAAAATAGAAACTTATTAGCGAATCCCTTGCAGGGGACCTGCACCGGCCACAGCGGGGCCCTAGGAGTTTGCGGGAGGAAAGGCGCGGGAGGAAGGGCGAGGGCGGAAAGGGCAATGGCAGCTCGCGACCGCGAGAAAACGCCCGCGCGCCGCGGCCTCCGGAGACATAACTTTGTTTTAAATTTCCTTCCCTGTCAAATACAGGTATTTATGAACTTTTTATCAATTCATGGAGGAAATGTAAAATACTTTTTGTGTTTGCCTCGAATCCCTGCAGCCCGTATCTCTGCTTCGGGGAAATCCGGATTTGTGTCGAGAGGGCGAGGGCGGGCGGCGTAGGCGACGCGGGAGGCGGCGCGAAGGGGGGTGGGGGTGGGGGTGGAAGAAGTAACCAATATCCTGGCCGTATCGACTATCGGATACGGAGTGGGAAGTCGCTATTAGAATGTACCTGCTTGCTGGAGCCCCGAGCTCCGAAATGAAATTATCCCGGCTTCCTTACGAGCTCTGCTGCGATTATCGCGCGGAGATACGAGCCTCTGTTTTCGCAGCGCCGGATATCGGATGTTGGACGCGTGATTAACAAGCCAAACGCGAGGGAACGTTCGCTGCTGTATTGCAAACCAGAGTTGCTACACAGAAAGATCGGTCATGGCCTCCTCGTAGGGCAAAATGAATCTGAACTCCATAGATCTATATCCTAATTTTGTTTGCGAATGTATTACAACTAATATCCTTGACATTACTTTTGTCCTGGATAATTTTATTTCGTTTTAGAGTTCTTTCCCGCTTGCTGGATCTCATTTCAACATTGATTTATATTTACTCTCAACGCCAGTTTATACATCCCCCAAAACACTTTATCAGCGTGCAGGTAAATAAAAGTTCATAATTATCTCCATTCATTTATTTGTGTCTTCATAAAATCATGGCAACATTCATTCCACGATACAAAAAAACTAGCGTCACTTTTCTCGTCAATATAATAATAATAATAATAATAATAATAATAATAATAATAATAATAATAATAATAATATTTTGTTATTTTTATTATTATTATTATTATTATTATTATCAGCCTCTCTGTGTATTTGTATTTTATACTTAGGAAAAATGACTGATTCGTTCTATTTATAAAAAACATCGTCAAAAAATCACGTAAGTGTATTTAGCTGCAGGGAGTGCAAGAGGCCTGGAATTATCCCCAAAACTCCACCATATAAACTGATAGTTCGCACGCAGAGTGTGGTATAGAAAGGACAGAATACATGCAACTCGCAAAACAGATGACGTATGGTCACACGTTGCCAGAAGAATACGGACGAGGAATCCTCGACCCATAAAGCCACAGGACTGCGTTCCGCAAGTTATATTTTCTTCTTAATCAATCCTACACTACAAGTGCTTTGACTGTGCTATAGCATCTGTCCAGAAAATATCACTGATCGGACATATTTTGCACTGTTTATCAAATGCGTTCTAATGATTTATAATCCTAAATACTTTTTTAATTTGCTTAGTTTATTTTCTTCTTCCAATCATGTTTCAAACCTTTGAATGCGATTTTCATTGACAAGGCAGCTTTAGAAAAACAATTTCTTATTCGAAGAATCACTGAAACTTTTAACGTAAAACATCTTCTCAATTTATATTCACAGAAGGATTTAAACATTCACGCACCATGTGCTTTATAACTGAATGAAAGTGAAAACTTCTGTTTACGTGAAACCAGAATAATCACTTACACAATTTCTTGTAAAGTTTCCTGCTCTATTATCAATTTTATTGTAATTCTTGTGCGTTTAATTAATTTAAAATAGAAAAGGCTGTTATTAAACATTATTAGTGGTATTGCATATTTTCTCTTCGGTATGTTTATTTCTGTAAATGATACGTAAGATCTAATATTCGAATACTTTATTAATTGTTAGATTTTTAGACAAACTTTTTCATACATATTAATGTAATATTTTTTAATGTGAATGACTATAAGTAATATAAAACCTAAATATTTCATATGTATGCTAAATACATTTACCAATATTCTTTTAAAAACTTACAAAAGCCATTCATCCCGATTGTATTGAAAAAACTTTTTAAATCTCCGAATAACAGAACAAATCAAAGTTCTGGCTTATATTCCGCCCTTTTCCTCTGCAAACTAACTGTTCCTCCTTCCTCATTTTACCAGACATTCCTTCGCAGACTTGAGAATCTCGAACTCTCGATAGCCTGCACGACAAAACACGTTCAGTGAACATAAACTTCCAAGGCCCCCTGACTCCAGTGCAAGGAGTCAACAAAGAGAAGCCTTACAGCGAACGAAGAAAAACATTTGCCGGAGCAAATCAATATTGGATCTGCGCAGTAGAATTTCGTCTAATAACGTGTGCGAGCTCTAGAGTGTAGAACGAAACGCTTTTGCCTTAAGACAAAACACAGCAACCATACTACGCGAAATACTGTTCGTAGAAACTCAAACATGTAAGGCAAACGTATCATCTTGATGGTCTTTAGGTTTCTTACTTCATTCTCGGTACCCTACGAGGTCGTCGCTGTCTTTTATATTACTAATTTCCAATGCACACAGAAATTAACAGAAAAATTGCAGCCTGTAGCCATGAGAAAGGTGTCTACGGATTGTTGGATACCCAGGAACTTATAAAAACGAATTGGAAAATTATTTTGCGAGTTCAGTTCAACATTTTCCCCGCTTCAGGCCACTTTTAGTGTTTTAACTCGTGGTGCTACAGCGCGTATTTTCACGCCTTATTTGTAACTTTGCCTGTATTTCCAGCACGTGATACAGGCAAACAAGAATAATTTCACATATAAATTGAATATCCAGATCTTAAGGGCATACAATATATTGCTTTATGAATACATTCGAAACGAGGATATCATTACCTTAAGCATATGTTTATAAACAGAAAATAATATACGGTGGTTTCATTTACTTAACGTTAGTGTTTCAATGATCTCTACTTTCAATAAAATAGTAGATTCAACTTTACTAAATTCAGGAAGAATATTTTATCTACACTGCGTAAGTAGTAGCGACAAAGTAAAAATTATTTCTACAGTTTGTGTTAGATGCTCAGTTGCGTGCAAAGGCGTCATAGCAGACAAAACCATTACGAGCAAATTCTTTCCTGACAATCAACAATCGCTCTGCCCCCACGCAGAAGCAGGAGGGGCGAGGGCCGCGGCGGCGCCCGGCCGGGGGCTGGGGGTGGGGGTGGGGGCGAGGGCGGCGGAGGGGGAGGGGCGTTTGCGGTGGCGGCGGTCGCAGCGCGATTAACGGCTGTGTGCCTCTCAGGGCGGATTCCGAGAAACCTGCAGTGCCCGAGGTCGGCCGCGGGGCCGAGTTGAAGGCAGCGGCTGATTACAACTGAGCCCCGCAGGGGGCGACCGCGGCTGCGATGGGAAGGGGGCACGAGGTGGACGATTGACGTCAGCTAGAAAACTGACCCATTTAGAAATACGACTACCAATTAGCATATTGATTATGAGGCTAGGATAATAAAATCAATTAATATGAGGCTATGGTAGAAACGAGGAAGTACGCCAATAAAAAGCTTTTCTGGGAAAGCTAGCCTACTTGAGAATATTGATCAACTTTATGAAAGAGGTAAAGAAGGAAACATAAAATGTGTGTGATAGATATAAATAATGTAGCATTCACAGTAGTTAATAGTGTCAGTGTTCTAAGATGTCAAATGTGCTGGATGTACCTTAATAAAATGAAAATGTTGTATACAACATTTTTTGTGAGATGCTTTAAATCCATTTTTTCAGCGATGTAATTTATACGAGTTATTAGAGAAAACCACGTTAGTTAAACATGCACAGTAATATTGTGATTAAATGGGCCAATAGAAATTCAAAATTCATTAGTTGGAGAATTTGTTAGTATTGGAAACAGCGGTGGTAATTCGATATTATTATAAGATAAGATTAGAAGAAAAACTGCAACATAACCACGGTGTGCTTGGACACATAACTGAAAAATGAATTTTCAATTATCTCTCAGAGAATAGGTGACATAAAGCACGATAAACAACTTCAACACATACGATAGAACAGTAATGTAGTATCGATCTCGAAACAACACTAGAAAAATGTGAATGCTAACACGTTTCAATCACATAGTACACTTTAATGTCTACAAATCTAACAATAAATGTCCAATTTCAGTATCAGTGCTATGGCTGACATTGATTAGTCCGGACGATCGACGCTGTAATGTTTTAATATTTAACATCCATTTCAGCACTCTGAACGGTCATTTAAGTCGTTCTCCCCGATATAAACAATTGTTTTATTCATTTATGAATTTAACGTTTTATTTCTTGTCATTTTGATTTTCTGCTGAATACTATGGCAACTACCGTGAGAGCTTAACAAAGTGTTGTCACCAACCCCACATCCACAAAGCTAGTTGGGACTGATTTGCAAGTGGGCGGAAACCTCCAGATGCAAGCGTGATTGTGGTGGATAGCAGAAGCCCGCAGACGTAATTAGTTGTCACCCCGCGCAGTAGGAGGTGCCACTGAAGCGGCAATCGCTTGAGGCGATTCGATTAGCGGATTCGCTGAAAGCGTGTGGGGGAGAGCGGCTTTAGAGGATCGTCAGCCTGACTGCAAAGCAAGGCACAGGTGATGCGATGACACCATGAGGAAGTAAATAGATATAACGCAGCGTTGGGATATCAAGTCCACTTGCAAAGTTATTTGTATCAGTATCGGTCAAAATTCGGTATCATCCTTGCATTAGACTCTTTGATGCAAAATGATCACTGTGATTTTCCCAGGGCCTTGTAGATACTTGCTGCTGAGATGCTAATGAGCACTTTCAAGGCAATATTGTGGAAAATTATATACATTTAATTATTTATATATTTCAAATAATTTGACACACATTTTTGCTTGTTTAATGGTAATGAATATGTCGTGTTAACTTCGATATTAAAAGAGTATTAATACGAATATAAAGTCTTTATTGAACACTGCACGAGGTATTGCGATGACCAATGAAGTACATAAGAGTTTACAGGTATTTGAGCATTCGTTTTTGTCAATTCTAAAGGAACAGGAAAGAAAGGAGGGTAATTTTTGTAATGCGTGGTTGGATATTATTGAAAGAGTTTAAAACAAAGTACTATGAAAATGAACGTCTCATCAGGGTTTGAGCTGTCATCTTTCTACTGCATTTTCCATTGATTCGAACATTTATGGCACACAATGCAGACAAATTACATTTTCATACTGATATAAAAAAAATTGCTGTATATTTTTTAAAGTGAAAAGTTATATTTCATATAGTAGTGACCTCGTAATCATGAATTCACATATACCGACACCATGGAACTAATATAGTTAATGGGGGGAAATGGCACCATAAGCTGTTTTGTTTAGAAATAAAACTGATTCTAAAGAAATGCGTGACAATTCAATTTACTATACTCCGATTTAAATGTAGTGTCCCTTAAAGATCACGAACTGGGAAAGGATGTCACTGACATCCATTCGGGAGTTTCTTGCGTCCTATTTTTTTTTTATATTGAAGCTTCCGATTAGATGTCAGGACCCTTGGCCCGTTACCTTAAAGAGACACTTCATTTACATCAAAGTATATTTGATAGGTATTTTGTAGAGTTGAAAGTTCAAGATGTCAAAAAGCCGTTTGATCCATCCGCTGAGTCAGAAAAATCACAATGAGATCTCGCGCCGTCGGCAGAGCAAGGGCAATAAGCGACGGTAAGACAGGGAGAGGGACAACATATGTAGAAGCGTCTTGCTCTTAATGAGGGTGCATTCCGTGAACCACTCGGCGGGAGATAACCGGAAGTACTCAACTGGTCAAAGAGCCCTCGCTGCAAAAAAAAAAGTCCGCCAACCAGTGTCCGCTGCGAACCCAGAATCCTTGAAGCAGATCACAGAATCAACGCACGTGAGTGCCCGCACTACCACTCTCCTGTCACCTGTCGTCCTCGGCTTCTACCATTTGAATTTAATTATTTTACGTGGCGAGACTCAGGTCATGAGGTCCGTTCTTCCGTCTTACCATACAAATTTCGCTACGCTTCTTTCACCAACTAGCGGAGAAAGGAGGTATTTTTCGGGTGACGGAACCGACAATTTGAGTTAGGCTCAGATCCTGCATTTAAGCTTGAGGCAGTAAATTTACCAACATGGGGCAAGAGCTTTACTTCCCTTCCGAAGGAAAGCATAGGAAGAATGTTTTTGCCCTTAAAAATCCACGACTTCGATTAGGTTTGAACCCTCGAACTTGGGTATAACAGTCCGATACGCTAACCGTTACACCATCGTCGCAGCCAAATCGTCGCTTATTCATCGTACGATTTAATTAACGAATCCCAAAAATTTCCCCTCAGTGCCAGCTCCACAACAGCAATCGTGGCCATTCCCTCCAAAATAACAGTTTCTAGTACCCCCACATGAATTCCCTTCAATGAATCCCTATACCACAGAACCCACTAGAACCAACTTCCAATCAACTCTGAATCAACAATTACCTCAAACTATCCTTCCCACAAAGATATCATCCCTTCACAGTACAGAAAAAATTATTCACAAATTGCACAAAAACATATTTGTCTAAAACATCATACAGAATACTATTGGGCAACTTTAATCTAATATCATAAAACAAATATTAAATAACTACCAAAAAAGTTCCAACTAAAAACGTATACATTTAAACTGTATCTCAAACAAAAACCCCAATCACTTTGTGGTATTTATCATTATCCATCCACAAACTAAATCATTTCATCTCAAACCTTCAAACCGCACTCTCGGAGAACACGACTGGATCATCCTTCAATGTATTTAATCAAGGTTAGTGAAACAGTAAAAGGAAATCTCTCATGGAAAGGCAACGGCTGATCAGTAAAATAAAAAAGTAAATTCTGTCTATTTCTTCCCTGTATGCCACTATGGTTGAAAGAGTCTCAGACCCGCCGTTTCTCCACCTTTTACTTATTCATCATTTACAAGAATATATAAACTAATTTTAGCACCATCTCCCGAACGCCAGCCGCGATTGAACAATTTCTGTGTATGATATCATTTGATGCCCAGCCACATGAGTGCACCGCGTCACCACTCACGTGACTGTAATCGTTCACGCACGATACGCTCACGTTAGGAGGTACGTTGTGGGCAGAGTGAGAGGTCTCTAGGCTGAAGGCTAAGGTCGTACTTTCTGTACTTGCCTTTCGCCCTCCCTCCCTCCCTCCCTCCCTCCCGGCTCCACTGGCCTTACGCGGCGGGACTTTCAACGCTACCACGTGACTCTCCTCTCGACCAGCACCAGCCACCCTCCACCCGTGGCAGGATGGTTCTAAAATCATCAGCTTATTCTTCCAATTTTATTGATTGGTGTTTCAGGGCGTGACAACTGCTAAGGTTATCACTCCCATAAGTGTAGTGCTTTTTTCGCGGGAAGTGGTGGTGGTCCTCCTCTGGATGGCGAGATCCACGCAGAGCTACACGTCAGCTTTCGGGGTTTCCTCATGCAAGTATCTCCCACGAGTGGGGCACCACCCCAGCCCGCCCAGGTTCCAAGTTCCCAACTGGTCTCCCGACATGTGTGATAGAGTAGTGCGTTTACAAATGAATGTAACTGAGGCGTGAGGTTAGGAGGAAAGAACGTGAGCCGTCCGTGACCCGATTTTTAGGGCACTGCTCCGGCATTCGGCTGGTGTTAATCCGATAAACCATGTAAAACCATCTATCAGAGCAGCTGGCCGCTAGAATTCTCCTCCAAACAGCGACTGAAATTCTTGGGAGATTAGTCTGACACAACGCGACGCATTGTGACTTCCTCCGCCCACCTGACACAGGGCAGCCAACGTGGCGCCACACTACCATACAAGGTAGCTTCCACCCCCTGCTTCCCATCCTCCTCGCCGTCACCGCTCCTTGCCCCACCTCACTTCAACCGCTGCCGCCGTCGCCCCTCGACACCCGTCCACCCTCCGCTCGGGCCCCGCGCTGCCCAGGACAGAACGACGTGCGGTTCCAGCTCCCTTCGTTAGAACCCGTCGCCCGCCGCCGTTGCCACCTCTCGCCAGCGCTCACGTATCAATGCCACCTTGTAACGCGACTCCCCCAATTAGCCCCTTGGCCGGCGTGGCGCGGCGGAGCGTGCGTGTCAGGTGCGGCCGGAGTGGGCAGGGCGGAGACGAGCGGGGTGTAGGGTGTGGTGCGGTGTGGGGCGAGCAGGGCGGGCAGAAGGTTCTGCACATGGAGCGACTACTGAATCTTGTGCTCACGCAGCACCTCAGGAAGGCACAGGTTATACAAATAACTCTCAAAGAAAATGCAGTTGGAGAAAATGTATTTTGAACAAATGGTTCCACGTACTTGGAATATTCGAAATTAGGGACGGATTTTAATTAAATGTCATATGTTATTTCACTAATATAATGTGATGTCATAATAAAATGACCTTTTTATATGACTTGTTGTTGCATTTTCCGCTAATTTCATTGACTTTAATACCATTTCAATGGTAATTGACTGCAAATAATATTTACGAGATGAAAGAAATGTTCTCCACAGAATTTCTGAGTATCCTATTCAATTTCTTCGCTCAGAAATTGAAATGTCAGCAGTTGTCAGTATGTAATCTAAGGTTTCTGTCACGTTTATCAGCGCCATTATCGGTTAAGCCTATTTCGCGATAAATAGTCAGAGATATCCTGATAAAAAACAGACCAAAGCAAACGGTTGCAAGCTGAGTTAACTTGAACAAAAGTAAAAGTCTTAATTAGATTAGTAACATCTCTAACAGGTTGAGTTTTTCATCTGAATTCGGTTTAATAAATTTGTTTACGTCTTTTTTGTTTGCTTTAAGTGCATTTTAAGAGCATTTAAATCATATTTTTGGCGATGTTTTTCGGTCATCAAAATACGTCTTATACCCCCTTTTTATAATAATATTCACGTTCAAAATGCAATTTAAGAAACTTTTTCCAAAGTGGAATTCTACGTGATTCTAAAAATGCATAAGTTATTGAAATTTTGTTTTACCACATTAATAACGCATTACCGGAATTTTAATTTGGTTGTCTCGTATGTAAATATACTTATACTTCTTTTTATATAATATATCTAAAATAATTTCGTCTTTTATGCGGACAAAATAAATTGGGAAATTAATTTTGAAGACACAAATTGCATAATTTAATAAATGAGCACTCTAACTTACTCTAATAATACTTTCCAGCTTAATTATTTCGGTAAGCATTTACTATACATCTTTCAGAATATTTTTTATTAGTACTTTTTTCGGCCTTAGTAATACTTTCGTCTTTCAATGCTTATCGGATGATTACAAAATAATTCGAAACAGTCGTCATATTTAATTGCTTCGTAGGAACTTCGACGTTTGCTTACAGTTCACTGTCCATAAATTCGTTACAACATTTTTGTATCTATCTATACTAACTGCTGTAGCCCACACTTGTTAGTATAGAAGCTACATAGTGAAGTAACTCTTGGCCATTTGCCCCGCAGAAAGGACTACACTCAACTTATATAGAAAACTGAAAATATGTTAACTGTCAAAACATAACCGTAATGCATTGCGAAATACATGCACTCATACATTAATTCGTAAGTACATTTTTCTTTCCTTCACATATTTTGCATTTTATTCACCACCGAGGGACGCGGCTCAGGGCTCAGCGCGCTGACTTGCGCGCATTCTGGGGATCCCGGCTTTAATTCCAGTACGGGCCATCCTGGCCGGCCTTTTCGCGGTTTACCTCGGTCACCCAGACGAATGCTGAGATGGTTCTATTTACAGGCCACGACCGCAAAAACCGGCATCGCTAGCCTAACTCGGTAACCACGTGAAGTCGCGAAGGTTAAGCGAATTCAAGACATCACGGGTTTCTGGTTGGGTGACCGACCGGGAACTCCGGGATCTAACGGCGCCCAGACGGTGGGAACTAACGGCGCCAATTGGCCTTTACGAGACATATACTGGCTAAATACAAATACTTATACAAAATGGGATCCGCCTGGACTCATTGGTGACCTCTTGGAAACAGAACGGCATTAATGCGCCAATGTTATGAATGAAAATTTCCATTTAACATTAAGATTACTTGAATGGAAATACAGTCCGTCACTATTGGATTAACGTGTTAGCCATTTCCAACGTTTAAAAGGTCTGTTTTTTACAACTGTCCGCATATTCTATTATAGCTAATTGCTAATAAGTTTGGAGTATTTAATAGCAACATAATTTAAGTACTTGGCTTCCAGCTGTGTGAACACTTAATACCACTCAGTCGAACCATGTGCAACTCTGGACTGCATTACAAAACGGCAGTTACAATGACTATCAAACACACCAAATTATGCAACGTTATGCGAATGTGCAAATGCACATTAGGGGCCTGTTTACGCATCATAAATTCGGGGCATCATGGTCCTCGCTATAGGTAAAACGTCACATAACGAGTAAAATATTGACAATCGTTTTGGTTTCCTCTGAGAGCTGCATTAATGCAGATAAAACAGTCTACAGGAAACCTGAGCTACATGATGTATGAATGATTACCTAGTCATTAGTAATTTGACAAGTAATGCTTGAGTATATGAAAAGAAATATGCAAAGTAATAATTACTCGTTTTTTTAGCACGTGATATTAAAAGCAAAGCCAAGAGAAGAGTATACATAATAATGTACACGGGAAATGGAGATCGGAATATTATCACAGACAAGAAAACGTTGTTGGTAGTAAAACTGAAATATTGTTGCTTGTTTTACACTATATTTACCATTCAACCACGTATTGACTAATGTTACTTCCAACAAAATGATGATGGTTTACAAAAACGTTTGGTTCATTCAGAGGAGTGACAAATAATATTCTTACAATGACTGAGTAATAATCAGTTTATAAAAATTTAATGACTGAACCACTGAGGATTTACATGATTCTAAGAAGGGTAAACATACATCTACTTAAGTAACATTTGAGTTGGGGTACTTCACTTAACTGTCAAGAAAAGACCACCTCATAAAATTTACAGTGCATAATATAATTTAACTTTTTTATTTTTCGTAAATTCTAAGCTACTGATTGCGTACTATGGAAAAAATAAAACTACGGATTTGCGAAAACGCAAGTTGAAAATTCGACAAAACATGCACAATGCAATGTATATAAAGCACAACAAATTATACGATATTAATACCAACCACGTGTAGACTAGTAAGGAAAGAATCAAACATTGTTAAATTAAAATTTTAATTTATCTTTAGCCAGAATTCTTACGCCACAACATTTTAACACACTATTTTCTCAAAAGGAACTCTCGTTAATTCGAATCAACTCTTTGCGGGCGCGAGGCTATTAATGAAAGCCCTCGCAGTGCGATTCCTCCGGCCAAGTCGAGCGAGAAGAAAGCCCGCGCGAGCTGTAAAAATCTGGCGCGTGTGCTGACATCTCTCGGCGGTAATTTTATTTGTCCTCGGCGTAGAGGAGAAAACCATTTTGCCGCAGCGGGAAGCCCCCGCGCGACCGCCTGGGCACACACTGCGCGTCGCCCAGATGACAAATCGCGCCAGGCGCCGGCTCGCACAATCGGCGACGCCGGCGACGGCGGCGGCGCAAGCGACAGGCGGCGGCGGGGGCAGCGGCTGGGGGCGGCGATGGCGGCGGCGTAAGCGACAGGCGGCGGCGGGGGCAGCGGCTGGGGGCGGCGACGGCGGCGGCGTAAGCGAGAGGCGGTGGCGGTGAGGGCGGCAGTGGGGGCGGCGGGGGCGGGGGCGTAAGCGACAGGCGGCGGCGGCGGGGGCGGGGACGTAAACGACAGGCGGCGGCGGTGAGGGCGGCAATGGGGGCGACGGCGGCGGCGTAAGCGACAGGCGGCGGCGGCGGGGGCGGCGGCGGGGGCGACGGCGGGGGCGGCGGCGGGGGGGGCGGGGGAGGCGGCGGGGGAGGCGGCGGGGGCGGCGGCGGGGGCGGCGGCGGGGGCGGCGGCGGGGGCGGCGGCGGGGGCGTAAGCGACAGGCGGCGGCGGTGAGGGCGGCAGTGGGGGCGGCGGCGGGGGCGTAAGCGACAGGTGGCGGCGGCGGGGGCGGCGGCGGCGGAGGCGGGGGTTCGGGTGACGGCGGGGGTGGCGGTGGCGAGGGCGGCGGGGCAGCGGAGGCGCGGTGGCAAGTGGCGGAGAGAGAACGATGACGTTGATGGAGACCCGCAAGGCGCGAATGGGACGTTATTTAGGAAAAGGGAATGAATGGCTCGAAGAACAAGTAAGAAAGAAACAAGAGGCCAAATGAATAGAATTATTTAATCATCTATAATTCTTCACAGAATAAATTGAAGGGAGAGTATTTACACTACAACAAAATAGAAATGGTCAGCTGTTAAAGAAAAGGAGAATGACCGTGCTTAAACGACTAACAGATTTAAATAATTTGTATGATGATATATTTTGCTAGCACTATAAATATAAAATTCTAAAGTCGAAAAAATGAAAACTCGACGTATAATTTGGGGAATACGAAAACGGAAGAAAAGGCAACAAAAACATGATGATGATGATGATGATGATGATGATGATGATGATGAAGCCTCCAAGAAAGAGAAAAAAACTATCAACTAGAGCGCGTGAACAGAAATGCAACTCTACGCGCATAGACGTACGCCGGGTTGCCTATCAGGAGCGCAATCCTAAGGTGTCGTTCATCAAATTCCTACGTTCTCTTATCTTATAGATCAAGTTCTCATCATCAAGCATCCTTAGAACTGTCTGTAGCAACTCTCTCGTCTCTTGCGTCACCTCAGCCTTAGAAACAACTTCAAATACCTTCCGCTGCTTTCAAGCGCGGGCTGCATGCTTGTGGACTTTGTACGTTAAATATTAAAATGGAGAGAAAATTGTTTCCTATTGGGAGAGCAATCGGCCTAACAGGGAGTTCAGAATTTCTCTCTTACAATATATTTAATGTTATTATTTCTGAGTCCAAAATTACATGTAACAAGAAGTATCTTATTGGCTGGCAAATCCGCTCGGGGTGCTCAAAGTAATTTCCGAAGTACATCATTCTGAGACATATTCCTTTCCAAGTTCATTCGGTTGGTATTAAAAGTCGAAGACCAATACCAACCAGGTACTATGAGAAGACCAACTATTTGGATTATCGCTGGATTCCAGGATTTTTATGCTTCCTTCCCGTAGGAATACGGGTGGGTTCTTTTTTCTCTTGTCAACTAATTAAAAGTATCTATATTGTTCCGATTTCAGAATCGTTCTTTACGCCGACAGATACTAAAAGTGTTTTAAGGTGTTACAGTTGGCAAAATAACGCCGGAATTTTCTCGAAGCGATTATGCATGTCGATGCTTTCTATTTTTTGTAAACAAGCCCAAAGCGTTGAAGTACGAAACTAACACTAAACGTTTAGAATAATACTAACTGTGGCTATTATCCAGCCGACAGCCGGTTCCCCTATATGTCCCAAAGAGACGCATATATAACCATACACTAGACACCAACACACTTGCCGGCTCCTCCGGCCTGGGGTCAGCAGGACGCGAGGTCCTCCTCGAGAACACATGCATGAGAGGGGCAAACAACCCTGCTCTGGGCGGAACTAGGACACACGAACACTTGGACCGAAGTCCTGAGTCGGTACACGCTTTCAGCCACCAGGTTGGCTCATAATAGAACTAATAATAAAAGTGCTAAAAGATGATTCCTTATCTAAATGAAGACATTGAAACCCTATGCAGGGGCCTGTAGCTGACCCCTCTCCCCCCACTGGCACGTGACTGGCGCGAGGCCTCGCAGCGGGTGGGGGCGGGGGTGGGGGCGGGGCCGGGCAGCTTTCCTGCAGCCCATTTTGGCGGCAGAGCCGCGGGATTAGGCTCGAGATTATGGGGCGCACGTCGCTGATGAATTCAGCGCGGCGCGTAATCTAGTAGTTTGCGCCCCCGCGGCGAAACGGCGCGACGGGTTCATATTCGCGGGCGCGCCGTCGCCCACGCGCCCGCCGCCTCGCGCGCGCCTTCGGGGCGGCCCTTCGCGTCATCGCGCGGCGCCGCAATGGCATTTTCCCTTCGAGGGAGCGGGAAATGGGGGCCATTCAACTCCTCGGGATTGATTCGTTGGTTGAGTAGTGGCTCCGGGCGCGCCGACTACCTAAAGTAATTGGTCCCGTAAGCATAGTGAACGCTTTTATCTAGTAATATGTCGGTGATCTCCTGCCGGAAGGTGCGAAACGGCGTCGACCTACACGGCGACTTGTACGGTTTTTACCAAACGGTTATCTCCCACTAGTGGGGCAAACCGCCTCAATCGAGACAAGTTCCAAGCTTCCAGTCGGTCTCCCGGCAAGTGTGGTAGTGTTGTGCATGCAAGTGTGTATGAAAGTAAGGGTGAGGATGTTATAAGGAAGAGAAAGGAAAGATCGCGGGTTGTCTGTGGCCCGTTGGTTAGGGTACTTCTCCAGTGTGCGCCTCGTCTTGATCTGAGAAATCAAGGAAAACTGTCAATCAGAGCTGCCCTCCGCTAGGTATCTCCTCCGGGCAGCGACTGATTTCGATGTAGCTGTGAAACTGAAGTCAAAAATCCTGCCTCCGACAGAACACAATCAGTAGGGTCTCCCGGTAAGAGACACTGCAGTTACACCAATTGATGTCCTACATCACATAAGTCGCTCGTAAGGGGTGCAATTGCATTTATTTTTGAGGGAACAAGGATTGGAAGCCTTTCAACTCCCCAAATATGACTTCTTATTCTATATTAAACAAATTTAACATTAAAAATTACGCACCATTTGTTTATATTCATAAATACAAAACTATTAATTCTAAAATAATTTTGAACTGTTATGGAATAAATGAAAAATATCTCATATGTTATTAGAAAAGTCTGAAAAATTCAATGAAGCAACCCAAAGTACTTGATGCGACCCAGCTGAATCTTGTAAAGCTGTCGGAAAACGCGATCCTCACAGTCAAGAGAATTCTAAAAAAACTATCCGTTTTTTGCCTTGCAACCTTAGAACTCTAAGCTATGGGCTCTAGATTTGGGTTCTAGAATACATATTGCAGTGACGTCCGTGAATTTATAGCAATTATTCAAAATTAATTTTATTTAGAGAAAAATGGGAGTTACAAACATACTTTTTCAAAAGTTGAAAGGTGTTCACGACGTTTTTCAATACATTTCTGCAAAAGCTAGAATTCATCACCAATCCCTGTTATTTGATGTGCCCACAATCACGAAAACAATCAATGGCTGTGATAAATTCCAACATGCCACCACACTAAACCAATCGTCCATTCACTAATATATACAAACACGTGAAGTCGAAAATTCTTCCACTATCTGGACGCCAACCCTCGGGCCTCCCGATAAGAGGCACTGCATTGACACCAACTGAGGCCTCACACCACATATGCCCTACACCACAAAGCAAGATTCGAACGTGCCGAAACCTCAGCTCGTGGCTGTCACAAAGCTTGAACCATTGAAACTATCCCCTACGTTCCCAGTTTTTTTCGAGTCGCGACATTCGGAAAAGCCTCGCTCAGGCGTGAAGGCTGAGCAAGCGGAAGAGGTGCCGTCACTAATAAATCCGGTGCTTTCCGGCGCCGCCGATGGCCGTGGGAGCGCGTTAATACGCCTGTGCCATTTGGGACCGCAGTCCGCGGATCGATAGTCGTGACGCCGCCCCGCTCGGTCACATTCGCTGTAGGCAAGTCGGCGAGTTCTCTTTCGGCGAAATGCGAATCTCTCCCGGTAGGTTCGTTAGAACTTATTTCCTGAGAAATTCTTAGGCAGCGCTCACAGAGCAGCCGATTTTGGCCCTAATTTCGCTTGGCCGACGTCAGATGTTTGCGTCCGATTCGTTCAAACACTAGCTAGCGAACAGAAATCCGCACATCGATCACAAACGACATCTTCCGGCGACGTCCGGAAACAGCGGATGTCGGTCGAAGATGTGTTTTGTTCAATTTTGCCGGTTTCATTCGCTCGAAATCGGCTGGAGAGACCATCTGCAATACCAAGAATACCTGTATTACATGTTTTCGAAGATTGTCTATGTAGAGCGTGCTTCTAGCAAATGTTTCAAACATTGAGCTGCGAAATTATGGAAATATTTGGACGATTTCGTGTGAAACATTCCGGTAATTTTGGATGAAATAAATCTGACGGCTTTGCTCACGATCGTGCGGTCATAAGTTGGAAGCCCTGTGACCGTAGCCTAACACTTCAAGCAAACACTCTAAGCGCATAGGTAAATGGTGGCGTAAAGAACCATGCACGATGTTCCGAAGAATGTTTCATTGTCAAGATTGTAAATATTTTCAACAAAGATAAAGGACAGAAGAGTAGTTACAAATAATTGTGACAGTATATGTATCTTAAAATCAACCAAGAAGTTGATATAAGTTGGCTAGTCTAACTGAGCATTTCAAGAGTAGATATTACATTGGCATTCGATGATTCATTACAATAAAAAATAAAAATAATATTTGAATAATTGAAATTTCGTTGCCATGATTCTGTTCATTTGATCACTTTTTTTTGGAGGAGGGGGGGAAGGTCGTATATTATAACAGATAGTTCAGAAACAGATTTTGCACCTTAATACGAAAGTAGAAAGAAGAACTTCGTCCTCCGAGACACTGACACTGGCGAAGTCTTTGAAATGAGGTCAATTTATTAAATGTTACATTGACACATGTAATGGCACGTAATGATAAATTATATACTAATAGAAAGGACCGTCAAATAAGTTATATAGAATAAACAGAATGGTAAATAAGATAATTATGTGGAAGCTCTGCATTAAAAACTAACGATATTGAGAGTCACAAATGAAAGAAGAAATATAGTCAGCTTGGACATCTGATACACAATGATCGGAATCGAAACTATTCTGTTTTAATACCAGACATAATGCGAAAGATCTGTCTTTCCACAGATGACTGATGTCTACCTCAAGATATTTTTCACTCTTCACGTTTTCACCATTATCAGTGCGAGGATCGAAGTTATTTTTCCTACTTTCGTATTGACCTTGGAAACGAGATTCATAGAAGAATAATTCAGAATCTCCGAACGGCTTAAAAATATAACACCCGAGCATAGAACATAATTTGTACATATTCGTAAATCTAACCACAAGAACCACAATTCATAAAGAACTTTGTTTAACATACTCCAAAATTTGAAACTATCTTGTAATATTGTTTGCCATTTTTTTTTCAAATAATTTTTCGCATGGTGAAAGTTAAATGATCTCAATAAGTGGAAACTAGCGCATATATATTACTTCTTCATAATTAAACCATTAAACTCAATTGCAAAATATCCACAACATACAAAAATCATCTGGGAGTATAATTAGTTAGAAAATCGATGCTCTAATATCGAACCAATTAGTCAACCAAACCAAGTTATCGTCATCGAAAAATTATAAAATAGCATTCAGAAAATAAACGGGAAATACTATTAAAAATACAAGTTGCAATCTCCTCTGATGAAAATCAACGTGAATTATCTTTATTCATTAAATCGTGTATAAAAGGTAGAAAGTATATAAATCATCTTTGAAATAAATATTTCAAACGTTATAATAAATAATCTCTCAAGAATATTCACAATTCAATATAAGAATGTAATATTACCCGGCTGATAGACGCTTCTACAAAAAAGGCTTACTAAATACCTCAAAGAAATTATGATGTTGCCAGATGAGCAGTTTAGGTTTAGGCAAAACTATTGTACCACTTATTAACTCATTCGCCTGGTAGCAAAGATTGCAAAAGGGTTCCATAACAAACAGCGTATAATAGGACTGTTTTTTTAGATATGGAGAAATCTTTTTGAGACGGTTTGTCTTACCGATCTACTATTCAAACTTCCGCATCTGGGATTTCTACTTACAGGACACTACTTAGAGTTTTATTTCAGACCTAACATTTAGAGTTAAATTAAGCTTTGCACTTTCACAAACTAGAATAATAGAAACAGGAGTACCTCCATGTTCTAGTATATTACCACATCCTTTCACCTATTAGGATACTTACGCAGATATACCAAATATTAACAACGACGCGTATATTTCTGACCTTCTATAGGGGACTCAACAATGGAGAATAAAAAAACTCTACGGCAAATGAGGCCAAATTTTCTCTTTGTAAACCAAAGGAACCTCGCCTACTGGTATTAAATAATGCCGTTATTAAATGAAACAAACCACAAAATATAGGAACTTTATACATTAACCATTTCCACTCAACCTCAAATTTGAAATGTGCAATTTTAAATTTTAAACTCATTATTACGTTATCACTCACATATCCGGTGTGGATTAACCCCGAAAAACCTAACAGAAGCAAAAACGAACATAATGAAACTTCAGATTGTATATAAATATCTACCAAAATCTGCAAAGACTCCTTGACTCCTCTCGAACACACATATTCAAAGAAAATGTGAAATAGAACCATCAAAAAATATATATAAGAATCGTGGCTTTTTTTACACTTCTTCCAACTTCTCATTACAGCATAAAGTTTTCAATGAAGCAAAAATTAAACAATCCTAAGAGAATACTTTCAAGATATCCGAATGATATTCTAAGAACCCATAATAATAAATAATAACTACAATAATTCTAATTAATGTAAAAATATGTAACAAAAACCGTATGTTTCAATTTGTAAAAATTAAAATGAATGAATTCATTCACCAAATCAATAATTTTTGCAGTTGTTCATTTTATCCAGAAATCCTGTCATTTTTGTTGAAATTAGTTTCGAAGACGATTCAAAAAAAATTTCAGTACTTTATCAACATTTTCTAACAATACTACTTGAAAAGTGTGCAACGTAGTATTATTAGATATTTGGCAATAAAGCTTCATATATCTTCATTACGCCTAGACGAGTTACACGAGTAAGGAATCCTCTTTTCGTGCCTGTCACTTATCAGAAAGTGACCTCGAAGGTCGAGGTTACATATTGGATTTGTTCCCTTTAGTTCGAAAGAGAGAGCACCTTTGTGGAGGAGAAACTCGTACAAGTCGTAAAAAAAAGTTTGCAGACCATCTCGTACCTTTGCGGATCGTTTTATTGGAATTGGTCGCTAACAGATTTCTTGGCGCTTAAAAGCACATCTGGCTCGAAGGGTCTTTTTCTGCTGGACGCGAACTCTGATAAAATGTGGAAGATGCGTCAAATGGAATAGTGCTTCGGCGTGTTTTATGTTTCGGAGATCTTTCCGAGAAAAGAAAGAACAAAGGTGTGCAATTCGCCCGCTGAAGTGAACGGACCTGACTTCTCACATCTGTCTCAAAAGAAATCCAGACGACACCTTCACCTATTCAGACATTCCTGTCGCTTCATTTGATTAGTCACGAACGTAAAGAATAAGCAATCACAATTCTTCTTGAATTGTCAATCTTACCAGGAAAGGCTGGTCGTGACAAATGTACGCAACAAAATTACAATTTGCACAATGTGTAGGTTGAACCATTGAATCATGCAATTAAAATCAGTTTTGTATTATTATACATTGATATATTTTTTATAATTTTTTGATCATTGGTACTGAAATTAGTGTTACGATAAAATCGGTAACTACAGGAGGAAATATGAAATAATACTATTAAAAACACCTACCCAACGAACACAGTAAACATGGTAGTCATGCAAGCACAGTTGGAAGCGTAAATGTGCACGCGGGGGCCGGGGCGAACTATGATGATATTCAATCACTGACTCCGGGTTTGGACGGAAGTTTTACTAATTTCATAATTTCCACATTTTTTTAATAATACATTTAAGTTTTGTCTTTTGCTTTCAAAATGCAATATTTCTAAAATTGTGTAAGGATAGAAAGTGTATTTATTTTCAATGAGTATAGCTGAGACAGAAAAATGGATATTTTTTCTTGTTACCCCCGTGCTCTAAAGTGATCATGGACTCTCTGAGAAAATTTCCTGACAATTTGTTCAGTATAGGCAGGATTGCAATAATTGTAACTCTCCATAAATCACTATGTTTTTCTCTTGATTAGTTTCCGGGAATGTCAACTGGTAAGGTATTAGTCTTTAGTCTTCAGTATAGTGCAAGTTTATCGTAGGACGTTGTGTTCATCTTCCCCCGCTGGATGGCGAGATCCGGCGCAGACCTACACTTCTAGAGAAGTATTCCTCAACCAGGTATCTCCCATTAGCGGGTCATCACCACAGCGGCGACAATCTCTAAGCTCTCGTCTGATCTCCTAACATGTGTGATAGTGTAGAGCGTGTAAGTGTAAGTGCATATGTGTAAGGTAATAGACAAGGAAGAGGAAGGAAAGATCGCGCACGGTGTATTGGTTAGGGTTCTACTCCGGCATTGGTGTTGATCGGAGAAACCACGATAAACCACCTATTAGGGCAGCCTGGCCGCTAGAAGTCTCCTCCAAACTTCGGTTGAACTGACCTAGCTATCAAACTTAATGCCGAAAAATCGACCTCCGTCGGGATTTGACTGCTAGGACAGTGGTAGCTCAGAGGCACGTAAGTGACTTAAGTGACATTAGTTTATGCCCTGAACCATCTAATCAGTTTTTTTCTCTAGCAAGAGTATCTTTATTCATGGATAAATAATACTTTTATAAATTGATACAATAAATACAATTCAATAAACAATATTTTTATTGTATGAATGCTCTTGATGTATTGCATTTGATTATTTGCTTTATTGACCATACCCTGACCAACAACATTCGTAGAGATGGAAAACCAATCGTAGGTATGCTCACAAATATGTTAGCTCTTTTTGAATGTATTTAAAATGTTTGATGAGTTGAAAAAGGTTGGAGCCTGAATCCGTTGAAACCTTGAGTCTAAGTTCGAAGTCAGAAAGGAGTCGCCACCCGGGGTCTGAAATCGGAGAAGAAGAGGGGGAAGAAGGACGGATAAAGTGGAGTTTTCGTCCTTACTATGGAGTGTACCTCCATATACTAGATACATACCTCCACTTTTCCCGTCTTGCTTCCACGTCTAAAATTATTAAAACCTTCAAATGATAAGTACGATTACTTTCTTTTTTTTCTGATAATTATTAATGAATATTTTTAATATTAACAATTATTATTATTATTATTATTATTATTATTATTATTATTATTATTATTTTAAGGTATGTAGTTGGCGCCGACGTGTTGGCAAGCGTGCTCGGGCCAGGGCGGCCACGCCACGGCGCGGTCGGTGTCAGCGACTGGGAGCAGGCGAGCCATACCGCAAGCGGCTCACGTCGAGGTAGTTGCAGGGGGCCGAGTCACCCCCAGGGGGCCAGGGGCCGCGGCGAAGGCGAGGTTGAGGGCGAGGGCGAGGGAGGGCCGGCGGTGGCGCCGCGCCGCGGGGGAAAGTCAGCAGCCCGCACGCGCACACCACCCGAAGGAGGGGAGGCGATCTCTGCCCTCCCTTCCCCCCACCCCCATTCCCACCCCCACCACCAGTTCACTCACAGTGCAAGTCTTTCGATGGCTGCGGGGAAGTGTACACGAAGCGATATACCGAACAGTATGAGATTTCTTTTCTTCAAGCTGCAAGCATTTGTAGTACAAACGTACGGAATTGTCTGATTTATAGAGACACTTAAGGGCCCCCGCGCTGGAAGGAGAGAGAGAGAGAGAGAGAGAGAGAGACTTATTTACCTCCAATACCAAAACTTTAAGACGTAACGAAGCTCTCGATTTAATAATAAAGTCTCCCTCTCCGTTCAGCTCGTGACCTTCAAGTGACACTCTTTAAATTGGAGTATATTGTCTAGGTTCCAAGATGCTGGTGACTATTAACAAGTGAAGCAATTTCGGATAAGTCCTCTCCCACTCTTTCTACAAAGATTATTCTATGACTGAAGAAGATTGACATAAGGATACTGAATACGATTAATAGTTTCTATTAGTGAATTTGTAGGTGGAGCTACTATTTTTGAGGGTTGTATAGCACACCTTCACTCTCTATCATAATCGTTTTTCACATCCACCATTTTCTTACATATTTCAAAAATTGGCTGTATCACAAGCAATTGAATTGAGAACACCATGATTTTTAAATCTTGGCACACACGTTCTGTTTAGAAAATTCGCCGCATTTCTAACACTCAAATATGGCGCAGATCTTTACTTCTTAGAATTTTTTTATCTTCTTCTCATTAAAATGATTTTTTTTACTAAACACTCAGGGTCTTACAACGATATTAACATATTACACGTCAATACAAGGCATGAAATACCATACAGAAAGAAGCGTTATATTCGTACGATCTTAATCCGAATTAGTAATCTAATCATCTTCAGCTCATCTAGTAGAGGATACCACCCAGTCATGAACAACGCGACATCGTGGAAGTCCATGGCATGACGGGAG
Source organism: Gryllus longicercus (assembly GCA_038098605.1). Classification (NCBI taxonomy): domain Eukaryota; kingdom Metazoa; phylum Arthropoda; class Insecta; order Orthoptera; family Gryllidae; genus Gryllus; species Gryllus longicercus. The sequence goes on along the minus strand of JAZDUA010000478.1, from coordinate 1,004,637 downwards.
GGGACAGTCACGTGTCCAGAATATCGGAACTCAGAGGCTCGCCATGAATGATCAGTACGAAAAATCTACACCAGGTGTGTCTGCTGTCCGCTTCCTCACCCCCACAACAACGGCATGCTAAAGACGAGAGATCTTTCTTTATGCCAAAGTTGATAGTTCATCCCCGACTTCTGGCGACTACTAAAATTTCAGAAATAAAATGAATACTTGAGAGACTATTTTTATGATTATAACGATTGAAAACATAAAGTAAATAAGAAGAATATCTTCAATTTGTAACTTAATATAAATTAAGTTAAGAGACAAACGAAACATGAAGATATCCACTTTTATACCAGAGAATTAAAGTCAACTAATCAAAAGTGATTTGTGAATCTTTTTCTTCTTTACAATAAATTACAAAGTTTCCTCTATGTCTGAAAGTGATTGTTCTCATAGATTATAAAATCTTTGTCGGACAACTTTTGGTGGCATTTATCTGAATATTATGTTCATGACCATTAAAAACCGGACTCACAACTTTACCTGGCAATAATGAAATTATGACATGTATGATATGTGGGAATATGTGCCATTTGTGTCCATGGCCACTATGTTTTATTATTTTACGCGGAATACGAACCAATGATTCCAGCTTGGAAATTCTGCGGCTACAAGATTTAGGGCGGCTCCGTGACGACGACTCTGAAATTTGTTCCTTCATTACTGGCAACGAGATCGCGGGCGGGGTGTTTGTATTCCATAAACATTGCGGAAGCAGCGAAAACGCCGGCGGTAAACGGAGGGCATCTCCCGGGCGGCGCGGGGCAGCACGCGAGGCGGCGGCTGGCCACTGCCCTCGTTCGATAGCTATGCATCGGCCGGCCTCGCGGTTTGATGAACCGTTCATAGAGGGAGCGCCGTTCGCACGGAGGACACGGTCTTCCAGCAATGCGGTTGGACGCACTGTAGCAAACTAATCCGATAATATTTTGGAAAGAATTTTCATTCCTATTCTATTCCATTCACTAAGTTCTGTCATCATCAATCAGTACAATATCATCAATTTTACACTATTATTATACTAATTATAAAATTATTATTATTACTATTATTATTATACAATTATTGTCACCTTTGCCATAATTTGTATTGCTATTACTAGTTATTAATGAAATATTAATTAAAATATTTAATTACATATCAAAACAAATGCATTATTTTTGGTGTAAATATTTTAGTTTTCCCTAATTACGAAACGACAAGGATTAATTTTCCTACTAGGTAGAACCAACGCATAACTGGAAAAGACATGTACAAAACAATAGAATATGTATAGGTATCTGAAAAACATTTAGATGTATTATTTGCCTCAATATTTTTCAACACCGCTGATATTTTGCAACGAATTTTTAAGAGTCTCCGGTTTCCGGCCTTCTCATTTTGCCTAAAACAGTCTTCAATGTGTACAATTCATAGTGTATAATGCATTTTATGCCCAAATACTTTCTTGGCGAACAGATTGTTGGTATGATGAAAATTAAACGTTACTAAAACTAACTGTTATACAAACTTCGCCTTATTCAAATGCACACGGAACACTTCACTTCTCTTGTTTGTTCCCGTTCGTTCTCGCTTTATGTTCTCCTTTTTTTCAGCTGATCCTTTAATACTCATTCCATAGATAACGCCCATTTTTGTCTTTAATATTCTATTATGCTTGCACTAATACTGGTACGTTTTACTATTATTGTCAATGAAATAATTGTGCAATAAACGAAAAAATTAAATTAAGCATTTGTAGTATTATGAGAAGTAATTAATTTTAAACAAAATAAGCGTTGTTAAAACTTCATTCCAAACAGAGGTTGTGAAAAGTTCCAAAGAACCAAACATTTTCATTATATTTGGAATATAGAAATCCACAAGTAACGATCATATTACACTAGGATTGCTTGGAACAAAGGCTTGATCCGTGCAATGCAAATATCCTGGGAAGTGTGAAAAGTGTTTGGCCCTCTGAGGTCTTCGGTGACCACTGCTCTGAGGCCAGTCTCTCGGTGCAGCGGCTGCACCAATGCCTTGTTCCCTCTCGTGGGGGTCACGCGGCCATCAAAGTCGCATTACTTCCATCGGAAACGGATTCCGCCGGCTCGCCTGCTGGCACGTATTACGAATTTACGCGTTTCCACTGTCTTTTGCCAGAGCGGATAGCGAAAGAGTGAGGATTAAATTTTGTGAATTCGTGAATTCCTCTAATGTATTCATGAATATTTCATTTTAATATTGATGTTCAAATGGATTCCCTTGCATAGTTGGCGCGTCTCCATTTCGGAAAGAATTCCTGCTTTCTCCCTTCCCGGTGCGAAGACTGACGGAACCCCAGCGAATTCGTGGCATGCAATAAATTATACGGTGCCTACAGCGAAGTAGTAGAATGAAGATTATCAAAGTTTCATATTGGACACGAATTGTGTTTCACAAAATGATCAATATTATATTACCCCCATTCGATATACTCTATTTAACTTGTGATGTACTACATAATAAGTAATTAATAATCTTAATATTTAAAACATTGATAATTTTCTTTTAGAAGGAAATTACATGTATCTAATCAACCAAATTTCGTAATATTTTTCTTTAAATGAAAAGGAGTGGGCCCCGGATGTGTTATGATTTGCTATTAATAACAGTTTTTAAAAATATAAACACATTATTTTCAATATTATATTTAAAATATTAGAATCGTCGCTTATCTATCACCGTTCGTTCATTATCTTATTTCCAAGACTAACTTAATGTAGTTACAACTGCAGGTAGTCGACGTTTCGTAGCGTGAATAGGGATGTATTAAAGTTACCAAAAAATATAGACTTTTTAGGGCTACGATTGAATGATTTTAAACGCAGGTACACTCAATTAGTATATATAAACCCAAAGTCCAGCAATCGTCTGATACAGGTACTCTTTTAGCAAAAATATCCAGTTATAACATTCAGGTGGATAGCATGAATTCCAGCTGTGGTGCATCACAAATACACAAGACCGGTTCTAGATAAATATAAAATATTTCAATTACATTCAGAAACGTCTTCAGATCAAATTGTGTTCACAGTTTATAGGGTGTATTGTTCTAGAATTTGAAAATTACTTGTATCATTAGTCACGGAGACATGATACAAAACGACATTTGGGGAAGAAGGTCGATTTTTCGTATTGTGCACTTGTAGTACTTTTCTATGAGGACTTTTCTAACCTTCTTATTGAACTATACATTCGCTCGGGTTCAACTACTATTCTTGTTGTATATGATTATGAATAGCACACAGTATGTATTCGCAGAATACAACCACTGAGAAGCACTTTCAGAGGCATCTTATTCGTCTAAAATTCTAGAACATTGCTTCAAAGAAGCCAATATTCCGACCCTCTTTTTGTAGTATATACATATTCACTCTTGAAAGAGAAACAAAAACTATCTCAATGGTCCATTGTGTTTCTTAAGATGTTAACCAGGATTTATTGTGTTAATTTTAACAAACTGATGGCGAATAGTTAGCCATTCTTCTTACGTTATGCGACTAAAATAACTCTATTACTGTACGTACTTTGTCCCGAAAGCTCTTCATGAGCTAAGGCCTACGGGCAGCGTACCGACCTCGCGACCAACTCTAACACTCCCTAAATCAATTTCATTGCCATATTCAGTATTTTTGTTTGGATATATGGCAAAGGATTTAAACCCCATTTTTTTAATACTGTTAGATAGTATAGTCATAAAGTATTGCTAATTGCTTCTTAAGAATAAACACTGAAAACATTTACTTGAATATTTTAAAAGTTTTTATCAAAAGTTCGTTATGTAAAATTCTGAAAGTAAATACGCGAGTGGAGACCGTTTATTGTTTTTCCAAATGAATATAACATCGTAGGAAAAAATATACTCAAAATAAACAATAAAATCCATTGCGACTGGTACAAAAGGGTCATTCTTTTCATTTAAATAAACTACTATCGCAATACAGGCTACAGAAATTTATGTACAAAAAGAAGTATACAGTAACGCCGATTGTTTTATTTGAATGAATTTCGGACTCGGAAGAAGTCTGAGTAGCCGTCACTAGGCAACATTGTGCAGATGAAATAGAACACGTATATTTTCAGTTGTAGAGACAATACAATGGTTACAATACGCAGACAGTACGATCTGAAATATTTAAAACACATGATCAATAAAATATTGAAACAATTTTGCGTTTAAAGAGATTATAGAGACATAAATTAAATAACACCGATGTTTAAAGCCTGCAAAATCAGTTCGAAAAATCAATTCTGAAGATTTGGTGTAAAAAAATACGGATTAGAAACAATTATCGCTGAAACTATGAAAACCAATAAATAAATGATTCACTTCTAAATAATAGGATAGGTAAAGGAAGGGGAAAAAAGATCTCGCGCGGTCCGTGGACCGTTTGTTAGAGTACTGCTCCGGCATTCGCCTGGTGTTGATCGGAGAAACCACGGAAATCTACCAACCAGAGTAACCATCCCATAGAATTCTCCTCCAGACAGCGGCTGAATGTGACTTAGCTCACAAGGTAATGTGAAAATTGAGCCTCTGTCGGGCTCGAACCCTAGAGCCTTCTCCCTGACAGAAACACTGCAAATGAAATCAGTTGATACCCTGAACCACTTTTTCCGGAAGAATTTCTTTGAGAAAATGTAATGGGAGCTTCATGTCACGTACTTCAAAATTAAAATATCCTAATGATCTACGGATCGGTAGAACTGGATCTTCCAGGGTAGAATCTTTATTTACCATGTTTGAACTCAAAAGCTTTTAACCTACAGAGTAATACAAGGCACATCAATTTATACAAATCTGTTTTCATGTTAAAAATTGCATGTATCTCATCTCTACCTACACTAATCTTAACCATTTTTGTAACAACATTAACAGTCCTTAACATCAACGTATGTGAATTTACAGCTCAAAAGAACCTTAAAAAGGTATTTTACGACCGATATTTCGTAAAAAAAAAAGTACGCACTTTATGACCGTAAAAAGTACGAAATACCGAATTAAAACATTTTAGTCTTAAACATTGGTTAATAAAAAACCTACCAGAAATTTCACCGGATAAAACTTCTTCAGGTATAAAAAAGCAATTTACTCTTGACTCAAGCAAATACATCTAAATTCAATACTAACCTACTTGATCAAACGAAACTTCTTCTGGCACCAATTAATTGACTGTATTTTGTTTAATTTCAAAAGAAACAGAACAATAAAAATCAGTTCATTTTCTACACTTTCGGGAGCTAGTACAAATCCGTGGCAGTGCTGTGTGTAAAAGTGGTAACGAAAGTTTCACTGCCACGTACTGAACATGTGCACCCCACGCGCCACTTGCGTAGGGATTTCGCTTCCCACAAAGCGCGGCGTTACTTCCTCCCTGGTCGTCGTCGAGGCGCTCCGCTCCGCCGCGTCGCGGGGCGCGGGAGGCCGGAAGCTGGCGCAACGGCGTGCGAGGGCGCCGGGCTCCGTAACTCAGGCGAACGGCGCCGGCCGGAGCCGCGGCGAGGCGAGGCGTCTTGGGCGCGCGCCGGCCATTGCCGGGATTCCGGGCGGCCGCGGATAATGACTATTACTCAGCGCAGCCGCTAATAAACCGCCATCGGGCTGCGCGCGGTGCCTTCGGGTGGAGGGGAGGGAGGGGAGGAATGCAGGCGGTGGAAACAGCTGCGGCCGCCTGGTGCGAGAAAACGCACTGCAGAGAGAGGGGGAGGAAGGACCGCTGGCCAGGCAAGGAACAAAGAGAGTACGCTGGGTGGAAAAGTAGTTGGTTAAGAAGGAACGATGTGATAGGTATGGAAATTATTATTATTACTGTTAATACTATTATTACTATTATTATTATTATTTGTATGGAAATTATTATTACTATTATTATTATTATTAACATTTTTTCTCGTTAATCGGCCGACTAGGACCACGCAAGCAAGCATCCTGCATTTACCGTGGCTCAGTTTTTATTTATTATCGCAGTGGCAGGTGCTTGCAACAACTTTTTGGGGGGACCAGCATTTTTAGCTGGATCCGATTTTTATCCCCCACGGTTGTTAGCCCTGGGGGTATGGAAGATGAAATGATGATGATAATGGGGGTGAAAGGACAACACATACAGACATACACAAATACACCCATGCCCGAGGCAGGACTCGAACCCGCGATCTTCTGGTCCGAAACCACTCCGGCACTACTGCCTTAGCGATCTCGGCCATCTGATCGGCTATTATTAACATTATTTTTATATTATAATATATTATTATCTTTAATTATGACATTAAAACCGTCTGTAGGGCTAAAGCCTCCCACTATGATGAAGTAGCTCACAAAAAAAAACAACATACGAGGTGAGCCTACCTTGGTGAACTTGCCTGGCGAAGTTAAATTACATTTTGCTATTTAACATACACAATTTTAATATACAGAACTAAAGTCTAGTAGTTCTTGGCGAAATGGAAATGGCGAAAATGAATTACTCGTGGTGAATGAAACGCGACTAGTGACGGGAATTTGATCGGAAAGAATGAATAGCACTCACTCTTATTACTGGTTGATGGTACGATGATTAACACGTAATATAGGGGCATGCTCTGACGGACAGAAGGCTGTGCGGTAGGTGGGCTCAGAGAAAGAGAAAACGGACTGCTGTTGAAACTGTACGCGGAGAAAAGGAAACAAGAATGGGGAGGATAGTTCGTTTCATCATATACTCTAGGGTAGAGACGGAGGTTAATATTTTAATGAAAAAAATAAGTGTATCAACACCTTAAGGAAATATGGACCCTAAGATAATTGGTTTGAACTGATTTAATTTGTTTATCTCGAAAATATTATTATTTATTTCTTATTGTTATAAGATGAATGAAAATGTAAGGAGTATTCTATAATAATATTTGAAAACAACCACAGTTAAATATTCAAGAAAAGTTCCACAGGTGACAACTGGAGATAGATTTGCAAAACCATTATAAAAGTATCATTCTGAAAGACGGCGCACGCCTATTCAAGATTTAAAATTCTTTAACGTTGCCAAAAGAAGGCGATTCTAGAATGATTTCGTCTTTTAATATAACTGTATGTTCATGCAGGAATCTACACTTAAAAGTACACTGTAGAGATTATAATGTGACTGTTATAAAGCATAACAGAAGAACATCGCATTCTGACATCAAGGATACTGCAGAAGGAGAAGGAAAATGATGGCGTGACAGGAGAAGTAGATGTGGCAGAGGCACTCACAAAGTACGAAGAAGATCACTAGGGGAATAAAGTGAATAGGTTGTTCATAAAAGCGCAAAAGAGGTTGGTACTTTACAGAACATCGCTGATAGTTTTTGAGAAAAATTCAATTTGTAAGGAGAAAGGAGCATTATTAGTATTTACAACCTGAATAATAATACAAATTTTATTTTTCACTGCAGTCACGTTATTTAAAAACTATATCAATTTCTATCCAAATTCACCTCTTTGTAATTCATTTCAGTCAACAAATGCGTGCAGGAAATCTTTCATTCGTGCCAGAAAATGACAGTGTATAAATGTACTCAATGATGGAAAAATGCAGAAAGAAAGCCAAAATAAATGGCATGATATTATTAATAGAACTGTTTAATATAAAGGAACGTTAGAAGAAATATTGACTTTAATAAATAAAGTTTCTCATAAGATAAATTATTATCGATTTTAGAGAAATGGGAAAGGAAGCGATATTTAATGATTAGATTGATGACGTGAATGTGCTTTAAAACTATATTTTTCATTTCGCGAAGTAAAAACACGACACTACCGCCGATAGCGGCGGGCCTTACAAAAACGCCTTACGAGTCGCGTGCCTTTCATTGGGAGTCGTGGATTCGATGCCCACCGGGTGCTGTAAATTTACCGAATGCCTGCAGTATTGGCGATTTTTTAGCGCCTTTCGGAACCGAATTTATTGGCTCGCTTCTCCGTGATTTTCACTTCCTTCCTGACCGATTCCATGCGAATGTAGGAGCAGTACCCTTGACCAGTGCTATTGAAACTGTGAGACGCGCCTCCCCAACGACGCGCGAGAACATCGTAATAATTGAATACAAAGTACTTAATAATACTCTAAGTACGTCTACATGAATATGAGGACTATGTATGTGCAATCATTGATTTTAACGAGTGGGGAAGAAAATCTATTTGTATGAAATATGTGATCGTATTGCTTCAGTGAAACCGACATTGCCAACAACAGTTATTTTAAGCACGCTCTGGCAGTTAGCGCAATAGAATAATAATAGTAATAACAACAACAATAATAATAATAATAATAATAATAATAATAATAATAACAACAACAGTGTGCTTCTTAGCCCCACGACTGCCTGTGCCGTGTGCAGTGCTGCCTGTGCCTGCCGCGCCGCCGCGAAATCAGCGCTGGCTGAGCCCCGCCCCGCCCCGCCCCGCCCCGCTCCCCGCCCCGCCACGCGCCGGATTTCCGCGGGCGCCTCCGAGGGCGCGGAAAGAGGATGAAGTGTTGAAGAGGAAAGAGGATAACGCGAGGGCAGGGAAAGCGCCGGCGTCGCTGAAAGAACTACTAAGTCCGCTTGCGTCACAAACCATAAGTAATGAGCGCAGGAGCCCCGGGCAGTAAACACGGCCGAGTGAGAAGGGGGGGGGGGAATGCAGCGGAGCGGCCGGATTACAAGGCGCCTGCTGGCGAACGACTCCGCGAGATGGCAGCACGGTTCCCCGCGGGATCGTGGAAAGGTTAGGTCGCCAAGATAGAAGGGCGTCAAGACAAAGTTTCGAACTTCTATACTTCGATTTGAACAGTGGCACTTCAAGACGATAAGCGAGAAGGAGAGTGGAGCATTATCTTGCAATTGGAAGCTCCAATACCAAAAATGAAAGTCATAACTAAGCTTCTGATTGGACGACAGTGTTCCTCTCACCGTCCACCTCGTGACTATGAGATGTCACTATGTTTAAATCTGAGTATAAGAAGTTCCCGTCTTGTGATTTGTATTGATGAGCCTCAAGGCAGAAATTGTCTCTTTCTCTGTTTCGTGAGCGTTCTTACCCACAAATCGTGACATTGTGACGCCTTGGAAAGATCACGCTGAATATTAAATGAACCATTGGACTGATTGATTGGTTTTTGGATGAACCATTGGACAGAGTTTTTGGGCGCGTCAGCCGCTATTGTCAGTAGTCTCGCAAGTGTTATATCAAGAGCGTGGCATTGATATTTTCCCGCTGGATCTGGCGCCCACCTATATGTCGGTTTGCGAGGTTTTCCCCACGCTGCAAATGTCGCGCACCTGTGGTGGGCAATATCTAGTAAGGATATGTGTGGTTGTATTCTGCAAGTGAGGGTAAGTAAGGGGTGGTGATAGGATAAGGAACAGGAAGGAAATATGGTGCACGGTCCATAGCCCGTTTGTTAAGGTGCTGCTCCAGTATTCGCCTAGTGTTGACCGGAGATACCGTTGATAGCGACCTATCAGAGCAGACGACCAATAGAATTCTCCTCCAGACAACGGCTAAAATCGACCTAACTATCTAGCTAGCGTCGAATATCCTTTCGCCATCGTACCCCAGATCGCGTTTCAGCGATTTGCTCATGGCGAGACTTAAAATATTCCACGTCAGGAATTTGTGGAGCATTTGTACCGTTCCTTTTCTCATACTCTATCTTTTCCAAAGTGAAACCCTGCCATTCTTTGGCTACAGAATGTGACGTAGGCTGCATTCTGCCAGTGGCCTACAATTCTGTTGTAGTGTCACAATTGATATCACAATTCTGTCAGACGTGATCGCCAATGCACTACCGCCTTAACAACCACGGTCACAAGATTTGAAAATATATGGATGTTTATGAGTATTTTAAAAATTGTATTTAAATAGAATGTGCTTATTCAGTGTTGCAAAAGTTGTTGATGCAAATCTTTCTCGATTATCCTTGTTTCGTCTCTGATTTCATATAATGTACAGTGAATCAGTCGACATTACTTACGATTAGAAAAATAATATTTAGTATGGCTGTAACGTAAACTCTAAAGATGTATGGCAATAAACTCGTAAGCATTGTGGCATTATTTTGAACAGTTTGTTTGAGAAAATAATCGACAATATCACGTCACGTCGAAGTAGTCATCTTTTACCGTTAATTTTTAACACGTAGATGTGATATTTGACAATGTTTAATTTAACAATTTCAATGTTTAATTTTGTGAAAGTCAGTCAACTGCCCTCTTCTTTTTCCTCCTCATCGCTTGCGTCCGTCCCTTCAGACTCCCCTCTCAGCTCGCGACCCATTACGAACGCTCGCGCTGCTCTGAAGCCATTACGGTAGGTCTCAGCTAGATGCTCAGCTACGCTGCTTCTTGGTGCTTTAAAATATAAAGAAACGAGAGGAAGATACTGCACACACATAAAAGGTCGTACACATCATTAAATGAAAGGAATAATAGAAAAATTAATAAAAATATAACAAGGGAACGCAGACATACGGAATTGGAGTAATCTAATGATTTCAGACAGTACACCAAATAACGGAACTAATAAGTCTCAGTTAGTCTGCAAACCAACAAAGACGACGAGAACCGCTAACGTTCATTCTCATTGACGTCTCATGTGGAAACATCAGGGGCAGAATAAAGACATGAAACGCGAGTAGCAAGTATCTGTTTACTCACGGTCCACGCCACGGGACGGGCGGCAATGCGGGAGCGCATTGTGAGATAATGAAGTGGAGAGAGCGCCGCTGTGGGGGAGCGCTAGGAAAGCACAGGTGGCGCGGCCTGGGGGGCAGAGGCGGAGGCGAGGGGAGCGAAGCCGGAGGGGGGGGGGAGATAATAGCAGCCGGGCAGCGGCGATGATCAGGGAACAGAGCGGCAACGGCGCAAACTCCCACGCGCGCTGCAAGCCGGGGGCCGAGACATCGACGAGGAAGCGTATGTGGACTAGGCCGGTCCTGTTGACTACGAGTAGTTGTTGCAAACAAAAATAGCTCCGTAAAATATTCAAGCTACAACAGCACATACCTTCTCGCATTGTTCCTAAATTTGCAAATTTCACAAATTTAGAGGGTTCAACGAAAATGAGACGTGCGCTATTCTTTTAAGTGTTCTTTACGCTATTCGTGGGCAAAGTTCAATAAAAAATTGGAGCCATTTGTGACAATGTTTTGAAAATGTTGAAGCTTCATGTAATGTACCCCTAAAAAATTAAAATATCAAATTCACAACTCAGAGGGTTTCAGTTTCTTTAAATGGATCAGAGAATATCAATTTTGAAGAAAATCGGCTAAACGGTTTAGGCGTACGCTTTGACAGATATTAGATTCAGGAGTAGAGAAATAAAGGGATGAGGTATTAGAAGAACGTTAAAAAAGATGATATCAAGAATGATCACGAACCTTATTAATAATTTGACAGCTTTCAATGTTAATCGATCAGAACTTTATTATATAATTATTTCAATTATATCGTGATGAAAATTTAATTTTATTTCATGACGTGTTTTTCAAATATTTATCTTATCGCTACCACCATTCATTACTGATAACGCTCGTCAAGTAATCACGTGGTTGACGATTTTCATGTGTTATTTTCGGCCGTTTCCGCATCTACTGCCGTTATCCAAACGCCATCGCTTTGAGGGGCGCGCCTCCACCACGAGCGGGAAGTGGCTTAGCGCGCGTATGCGGAAGGAGAGACGGACGGAACACGGGGAGCCCGAGCAGTTCTTCCCACGACACGGAGTTCCCGGCCCCCTCAAGAGCTCCCGGGCGGCAGGAATAAGGGAGTTATATCTGTTAGTGGAAAATATTGGCTGACTCACGGCCGCGCGCGCTGGGGCCCCGCGACGCGGGGTGCAAAAATGAGCGATGCGAACAACAGTGCGTTTACGCGCGCCGCGGGGGGCGGCCGGCCGGCCGGCCGGTCGGGGAGCACGGCGGAGGGGGAGGACGCAAGGCGCGGGGGCGCTGGTGGAGGGGGGGAAGGAGGGGAGGGGAGCGGGCGGAGTAAGAGTGCGGGCGACGTTTGCAGAACCCGCGGGCCTCGCGCCTCCGTCTGACGGCTGAGTGTCCGTATGAAAGGCGCCCGGGGCTCTCATGCCAGACGCCTCCAGTGCGCATGTCTGTGGGAGCTGAATACCACACAATAAGGTTTGATTCACAGACGGAGAAGAGGGTAACCCATTTCGAATGTTTTGTGTGCAACCCTATTCGTTCTCGGAAGAGCGTAGAGCTTAGCATGTGGTCAATACGTCACGCTTTCCTTCACTAAACCACTTTGTCAAATTCGCGTATGTCCTGGAGTATTGTCACGTCCACATTAAGGAGAGAATTCGCGAAATGTACAGAAACGCTTGTTCATTTGTCTATTGTTGTTGAATGCGTTGTATAACACACACTTAACCCATTAAGTCCCAACATTGCGTAAACGCAACATTTAATATTTTTTTTTTTTATAAGCAACATTCGATATAAATTTGTTCTGTATCACTATCGCACTAAGAAGAAATGCTATTTGATCAGCTTTTGCACTAACTTCAGTTAGATACTGGATTATCAACAAACATTGATTTCTAGCCGAAGAGCGGAAGAGCGAAAGATAGCGAGTCGGTAACATCCAGGAAAGCGAGGCGAACCTCTGTTGGGCGCCCAGTAATAAAGTTCACTTAGAATGTTGAGCATGCGATGCAGTTATGACTATATTATAAAGCTATGTAACAATGGTATCCTACGCTATATAATTATAATAAAGATATAGCACCTTTGGATAAACAACGGGAGCCTTTGGAGGAAGCTGCAATTTTTTTCTTAAAATGAGTTACCGGGAAACGTGGCTCAGTGAATCAACGGATGTCAATACGCAGAACGCAATCTATCAATACGCTAGACAATGTAATCCTCACTTATATTTTTTTGGAACGCTACTATCATGCGAACATTTAAAATTAAGTTAGACGGAACGATAACGAGTTTGATAAATGTCATTCTTTTGCAAAACAAGGAAATTGTAATTAATATCAAGAGAAATTGCCGAGAATATATATTAAATATGTATTTCTTATTACACAGCCAATTCTCTGTACCCTGATGGCTCCCCCTTCTTCATTGCTGTTTTACGGCGAGAAAGACCGCGGGGAGGGCCTGAGGGTGAGAAGCAGGGTTGGTGAACAAAATTAATCTGCGGACGTCCAAGGGGTTGAGTCTACCGCACTCTGACAGTGTGTTAGAAAGCTACCTCCTCATAACGTCATCCAATACTCTTCTTACTGGTTGCTGTTGATCGACTGGCCTGTAGAGTTGCTGACGGTGTATATTTGCTCCTACGCTACAATAATTACTAAATTATTTGCTTGTAATGACTCGTATCGTATATGGTTTTGATTTGAGTCGTACCTGATGGTTATGAAAAACTATATTCATGGAAGGTCTGTTTCTTCAAACGAATCTTTCCTTATTTTCTGATTATTTTCATTATAGCTACTAATTATTTACGAGTTTAAAAAAATATTTATACTGGTAATTTTTGAAGAAAAAAACAATATTGAGAAAGGCGCTTAAAAGATTTCTTTTACATTTTATTTCAGTCAATGTTTTTCAATTTTATAAAAAAGTTTTTTGAAGACATAATGAATGTATAACTATAATCCATTCTACATACTACAGTGTATTTTTGTTACGAGGAATACAAATAGAACTTGGATATTCTTTAATAGAATCCATAACTAGTAATCTCGTAGAACGTTGCTAGTTAATAAATTAAAAACTTTTGCTGTTGTAAGTTGAAATACACATTGTTCTCTGTAAATCATTGGCATTTGCATGAATATCATTTGCAAAAACCAATTCCAAAATTGTATTTTTCCACTAGCTAAGTTAACGTTACGCAAGTGAAATACATTTAAATGACATTCTTCACAAGAGAAAAGAAAAATTCCAGTCTGAACTAAATTTAAATCAGTCGTTCAGGGAACAGAGGTGTGGTCGAATACCCAGTATATCCATCTCGCACGCACACTGAATTCCACGCCTGTACTGAAGCTGTATTTTGTGTGCTAACTACCGGAACGTAAGGAGCTCCCCCACACACATCCAGCCGAGTACACGTGCAAGTCGTATCTCTATCTTGCACGCACATTAAATCCCGAAACCTCATCCGCCACCGCAAGCGCAGCGATGTGCACTGAATTCATGAGAATTGCCCTCTCGGAATTCACTAAATCTGCGTCGCGCTCCGCGATTTTCGCTTAGAAACGGCGCTATTCGGCGCGCGCCCCTCCGCCGCCCACGTGGGCCCGGCCGGGTTTTCCGCCCGCGCGACTCCCCCTATTCAATCTCGTACAACACCGCGCGGAATTGATAGGGGAAGAAGCACGCGGCCTTGCCTCGCCTCCCCCCCCCCCTTGGCACCCGTCCCTTATACCTCCCACCCTCTCCACCCCCTCTGTCCTCGTCACATACGCGTTTCCCCCACACTTGTTTCCCAGTGGGGATCTTCGACCTCACCGCTGGGCGTAAACGCAGCTCTGCCGTCATCGTTGGAAGAGAATGGAGTATTTCGGAAAATGCTCCATTCTCTTCCAATCTTGGATCTGTCCATGCTTCTATCCCTATATCATTTTCCAGGCCTCCTATTTCAATTACCTTCTCTTCTTTAGTAGGATTCATAAATTTCCATATCTGCGTTCCTGCTTCATTCTTATCACCTTTAGTATCCTTAATTTTGCCCGTATCATTTTTCATGCTTACATCTCGGAACAGGTATACGTCGTCAATGGCACACCGTCTATTTCTGAACACTTGTTTCCCAGCAGAAGTCTTCGACCTCACCGCAGTGCGTAAACTACGTTCTGCAGTCATTAAGCCTTGCATTTCAGAAAATTCTCCATTTGCTACCAATCTTGGATCTGTCCAACGCTTCTATCACTATTTCTTCATTTTTCCGGGCATCCTATTTCAATTACCTGTTCTTCTTTAGAATGATCCATAAGTTCTCATATTTGCGTTCCTGCTTCAATTCTATCTTTTTTTGGTATCCCTAGTTTGGCCCATATACATTTTCATGCTTACATCTCACAACAGGTACATGATGACACAGCACCAGCCGCTATATTTGGCTATATTCTGTCATTTCTTTTTTTTTACTCGGCCCTGTTCCTCTCCGAAACAATGTTCATTTCCTTCTTGTTGACGTTCTTTCTGTCATCATGTGTCTCCTTATCTCAGTTTCTACCTCTACATCAACGTTCCTCCATATTCAAACCTGGTCGCCATATACACTCAATTCCGGTTATAGTGAACGTCTAGGGTCTAACGATTCTCATTCACTATTTCAGAGATTCACTATATCCGATGATTCCAAATCACAATATAGTTTTTGAATTATTATTGTTTTGATTATTTCCGAGTATGAGTCAAATACACAATCGCCGCGAATTAAAACATTCTTCGTCTTTAATTCTGCATTGCCCTCACACTCTAAATATCTGTCACCAGTTTTCGACTTGAGGTCTGGTCCTTCAGGCGATGGAAATGACACCGATAATCTGAAGCAATTTTTTCAGTAGCACGTTACATCAACCCTTTCTATTCACCATAAATGTTTCAAAAATAACTCACTAGACACTTTACCTACAAATCTGTGGTCTCATTTGAATTAGGGGAACTGTTGATAATTTTTTTTAAAGTTATATTTAACCAGTTCATTGTAACCGATGTTGAGAGTTCACTATAACTAAATAATCTTGTGCATAGTTGTTATGTACGTGGATCGGGACTGGTAACGTCAGTTCGGTCTAACCGAAAGTTCATTATTTGCGAGTTAACTACATTCACAGTCAACTGTATTCCCTTTCTTCCTACCCCAAACCCTTTTCCTTCACAACACCCACCGTCTTATCACATTCTCTCCGCTTCCCCTGCCTTTCCCTGGCGAGTCGTCCTCCAGAGCCGCCCCCTCCCCTCCCCTCCCCTCGCGTGGGGGCGTGCGCGGGGCGCCACGTGGGTTTCCGCGGCGCAAATATATCAAAAGCGCCGCAATTTGTTGGAGCGCGGCCGGGCAAATATCGTCCATGCGTCACCTGCGCCCGGGGAATAACGGGGGAATCCCCCCGGCGCGCCGAGATGCTCCGTCGCTGCCGCGCGCGCATATTCCATAATGTAAATTTAATGATGACTGCGCGCGCCGCCGCGCCGCGCCGCCGAGGAGGCCGCGATTACTTTTTACGCCTCAGCGCAGGGGAGGCGGGTCGGGGGCGACCCTCCTGGGCGCCTTGTTTCCAATATCACGTGCTCCGAATACACTTCAAACGGGAGCGGGAGTCGTGATTCATATGTTGTATGCACCCTCTCCGAAATTCCATGATGTTGAATGGAAATTAGCCTGCTTGTAATGTTATGTGCCCTTCCCCGGTTTCTTTTTTTCTTTCAAGGAGGGATACGAAATACACAGGTGCCTTGTCAAGGAACTTGAGAGGTTTATTAAATGGAAGCCTTCGCTATATTGCCGTAAATGAAGTATGTAGTATTCGAGAACGGTAGTATACACATTAAGTTGAGTTATTGAAATGTACACTAAAAAACATAAATAAGGATGAATGCGTACTTAAATAATAAAATTTACATGAACACATTTCATACAACAGATTCATACTTTTGGTATGCACAAACTTCTACCATTTAGGTGACAGTGCCAGTGTGAGAGAAATCAAATCGGTTTAATCGGCTTCAGAAATGTTATTAGATAGAAGACTTGGCCACTTTCACCTAGTTTGATGACAATTACCTAAAGTATCTCGAGTGTTGAGTTCCAGGTGCGTCATTAGCCCCGATAGTGTTCTCTTTTATCACGGGAGGTGGCGGTCTTTCACCGCTATAAGGTGACACCCGTAGCCGACCTCCACCATCGGGACTCGAACCTATGACCTCCGGCACTGCAGTGACGTATTGATGCGGTGAGCCACATCAGCTGACGAAGTATTTAATGAGATCGCAATTTTAAAACCTTTCATTTACCTTAAAATTCCACTATTTTTTAATGTTATAATACAGCACTGTATAAATAAATTTCAGTATTACATCGCTATTATATGACATACAATTTTCAGTATTTTTAACACGTCCCACGCTCTTACTTTTCCCTAAAGCAAGTCTCAGTCTCGGGATTTTCCTCTCAAAGATAATGTTCCGCAGAGAAACACAACGTCCTTCGCCGCAAAAGAGCAAAACGTCGCGCTTTTTCCGCGCTAGCAATGTCTTTCCGCACGAACCCACCCTTCCTAGACAAACAGCGTTCCGTGCTTGGAAAACCATCTGCCAAGAACACGAGGCGAAGATAGAATCAAACGCCAACGAAAAGACACAAGGCAGGGCCGTACCGTGCGTGATTGAATTTTATTCTGAAAAATAGATCAGATATTCTTGGAAGATGGTTCTTTTTTTGTCGTGGAGTGTTCAGAAGAAAGTGTTCTGGAAATGAAGGAAATGAAAATGTTACACGTTGAAGGACAAAATGACTGATTCCTCGCCAACAGAGAACGGGCTATCACGACGTAAAACATCGATTTTTCTGTTGTGTGAATTAATCATTTGAAACTGTCTTATCGAATATATTCATATTTGATGTGGTCTGAAAAATACCTAATAAATCCTTCACCAGTAGAAATGTATTTATAGTGTAGTTATTTTTTAATTACTACTATTTTTATAAGAAATAAACACTGATAGAAAACAAAAAAATCAATTAAAATCATATTTATTACAACACACAACTTCAGTATAATCATATGCATGAGAGAGCATTGATTCATGGACGTACATAGCTATTCAAAAAACAAGTTTCAGAAAATAAGTTTAACAGGCGGATAATACCTTAAATCCTTAAAGTACAGTCAATTTCGTAGAATACAATGCACAAAAAAGTTGTGAATAATGATGGTTATCTTATAATAGCTGATATATTTAATAAATAATATTCCAAATTAGTTGCATCCACATTGATTATCTAAAGTTAAAGTTGAAGGTTAAACGTAAAACTTGAAACTAGATCAGATTTATAATAAAAGTTTGTGTATTACATATTACCTACCATTAACATTAGTCCGACTTTTTCCAGTATAAAATAAACAAATTTTGGAAGAGAAACTGAAGGAACACAAAGTAATTCAAAAACTGAACTTCTCAAGAAAACAATTTTCACCACCAAATTAATTACCTTAGGAGGACAAGTGAACAATTCCATGTTGATGGTTTGCATTCCAATTCTCTCGCGTGCGGTTTTGTTCTCATTTGTTCCTCGCTCCAACCCTCCCTCCAACTACAAATCTCACCATTGAGAATTTGGGAAATGAAAAATCCCATGGATCGTAAGAGGAATTTCAAGAATGACTTGTAAATGGCTAGAACGATAACATCTTCCATAAAAAAATATTCTGACGGACAAGAATCGGATATACCTGATGAAGATGGGCTGTCAAAGATCTACACCCTCCAAGCCGTCGGGGGGTGGGGGAGGGAGGGGGCAGGGCTGGTGGCAGTGTTGCCCCTCCTGACTCCATTTGTCACGAGGGGATCGCGGTCCGTTTGATGGGAAAGCGCAGATGATGGCGCGTTTCATGTCCGCGCTCCTTCGTTAACCCTCGAGGTGGGGATGGTGAGGGGTTGGGGAGGGGAGGGGAGGGGAGGGGAGGAAGCCTGGAATCCGCTGACTCAGCCTGCAGCTCCGCGCTAGCAGCTCAAGACGACGGCTTCTTACGCTGGTCACCTGGCTACGGGCAGAGCTCTTTCTTTCAGATCAATTTGCAATTTAGTAAAATTTCTCAATGAATTAATATAACTTCTTTTTTCACAAACATTCTACCGATATTCGGTAATAATTTATTTTTATTTTTAGTTAGGCTTTTCGAGAGAATAAAGATAAGATTGTACAACTCATAGAATCTACTGAGATACTCTAAATCAAAACCTAGCCCAGTGGGCTGACTTTTGACTTTATGGACTTTTGACTTCATGCATTATTTTCAATTCTATTTTGCATTGATGAGTTCAAAATATTGAAGTAAGTATCACCCCGAGCATTAATACAATAAGTGGCAATACTATAAAATAGCCAGTGGTAAATTCTCATTGCAGCAAAAAAGAGCAGATATCTATTTTTTTTATCTCAGAGTTAACACGTTCTTTCTATCTAAAGTGACAGACGATAAGTACTCCTAGATATGTCGTGTGGGTTGAAGTGCATCATTTGTTTCATTTCTTTTCTGTAACAATTTCTGTACAGACAATCACATTTTAATAATATTCTTATTTTGTACTTAAGTTGTACAACAGTATTTGTTGACTCATATAATTGAGGCTTTGCTTTACGAGTAAAATTATGTGATAATTCGTATGGAAAAACTGTTCAGTTCATTGTTAAGTAACATTTTATTCAAATTATTTTTTCAAAAGAAATATAAAACAGTTGTATCAAAAATATGTATGACGCATACATTAAATGGAGGTATTCTAAATTAAAAACGCGCGTATGTGACAAATGCTGCTAGCAAAACAGAGGCTCATGATCATTTGGAATCCCCACACGGAAACTTCTCTTTGAGATATTGATAAAAATCACAGATTTACGTATTAAAGAGTAATAAAACTTGTAGCAGAAGAATAATTGTGATTTGATTTGGTGACTTAATAATTACAAAAGAGACCAAGCAATTATCTACATTGCAGTTGAGAATTCGAACAGTGAGTTTAAACGAAATTTTACATGAATAAACGTTTATCACATAAGCAATTTCTCAACGAGACAATGTATTTTTTAAGAAGATAGTCCTGAAACGAAGAATCGCCTTTATAATTAAAGCAGAATGAATTTTGAAAAGAAGAGAGATATGTGAAGATCAAATGAGGCAGAACTTCCTAAATAATAAGAAGAAAATTCGAAAGGATCCATAAAATTGCAACAGAAGTACAGAGAGGAACGAACAAAATTGACGGAGGTACAGAGAGAGCGGGAGGGAAGGAGAGGAAGACGAAAGGGACCAGAGAGAAAGAGAGAGGGATGTGCAGGATCGGCAAGGAGGTAGGTAGAGACATGGGAAGTGAAAAGGAGAGTAGAGGGAGAGAAAAAGGATCAGTGAGCAAAATAGGGGGATGTGTGAGGAAGGTAAGGAGGGCGTTACAGAAATGGAAAGTGAAAAGAGAAGGTGAGTGAGATACACGGGAAGAGAGAGAGAAAGAAAGAGAGAGAGAAGATAAAAAAAGAGGCGGATGTATGAGGACGGCGGGGAGGGAGTAGAAGAAATGGAAAGTGAGAAGGGAAAGTGAATGAAAACAAACGGAGCAGATAGAGAAATAAGAGAGAAAAGAAAGGGATGTGAATGGAAGGCGGAGGGGGAGTTGGCGAAATGGAAAGTGAAAAGCGGAGGGGGGGGGGAAGGAGTAAAGGAAGAGCGAACGCGTGACGCGAGGCCACCCCCGCAGGAACTGCGAAACCGTCACCCGGCGTCGACCCGTCCCCCGCCCCCCGCCCCCGCGCAGCCCATTTTACGTTGGCATAAAACTCCCTGTCAGACACAAGGTCCTTCAGGCGCGCACATAAAACACGCCGTTGCAGCGCCACACTTCCTTCAGACAATTTCCCAAGTAGATTATTTGGCTTTTCTCCTTTCAGTTTGCCCGGAAAATAATAGAAGGGCGCTATTTCGGCTCGCTTATTTATACCTGCGTTAAGGTTACGGTAAATGCACTGTAAAAAGTCCGTAGGAAATACAGTGTCTGCGAACGAGACCGAGAAGAAAAGATTCAGGCAATAAAGCGAGCAGCTGATACCATGTCGGATTATTTACAGCCCAAAACTTTCAAAACGGTCATTTTATCTTTTTTGCCTTAATTTTATGTTCATTTCGTGTTTAATACTTCCGCTCACTCTACATTGCTCGGTTGTACTCTGTGCAAATATACAAGCATATAAAAGTGAAATTTAGTGTCAAGCTTACGATGTGTATTTTAAAATCTGCCCCTTTGTAAATACTAAACATTACGTACTTTTAAAGCTTTGTAACACAACCGAGGTTTTCTCAGTCACAAATATTAAATTAAATGATTTGATAACGGTCTTGACCAAATTTTACATTTCTGTAATGTGACATCGTTTTAGATTTAACATTGCACTAACACTTGTATGATGAGAATTCCAAAAGTATTTCTTTACAATGAATTGAAGACAACATACGGAATAAGAGAGAGAGAGAGAGAGAGAGAGAGAGAGAGAGAGAGAGAGAGAGAGAGAAGCAAAGAAAAGGTAGAAAATTGTACAGAGTATAAATAGAAAAGGAAAGAGGAAGAAAAAGAGAGAAAACGGATTTGAAGAGAAAAGAACATTAGACACTAAACAGTTCAACGGATAGAAAAAAAAAGAACACAATTTTTATTTTTATTTCAGAGTATTATTCAAACAAAAGACGTGCATCCTCGACGGCAAAAGACGCAAATGTCTGTCACTCGCAGCCGGGGGTCTGTATAGGAATGCGCCGCTTTGCAGCCGCAGTCGCAAGCCCGCGCTGGAATGAACGCACCAAGTGGCGGAGCCCAAACGAACTGCCCGCCGCACCGCGCCGCGCCTCGCCGCCGTCGCGCCCAAAGCTGCGATATGAAAGGCGGCCTGCGAGCGGCGGTTATAACAAACACGGAAATCGCCGTCAGCAGCGTGTTTGCGTCGTAAAAGAGGAAAAGACGGAAGGAGGTTTTAGTACGTGAAGCAAAGGATTAGGGGAGATATTTCCTCTCGCCCAGCAACTCTCGAAACAAAACTCTTTTTAATCCGCGAGGAACATATATTATTTTTACGACTACTACACTTCATATCGTGTAATATTTGGAGACAAGAGCGAGTAGTTCAATTTCCCGGACGATATTTGGTGATCATTCATTGCGCGCATCTGCCACCAGGGGCGCGGCTGGCGCCGGCGCTGTTGCCCTGTCGGCGAGGTCGCAGCTTATAAACAGGAAGGATCGAATTTTCTCGAAACGCAATAAGACGCACTGGGGTAAACAGCTGGCGCTTCGTCTGAAGAGCTGGCGCGGAAAGCGCGCAGACGGATTTTTTTAATTTCGTCTGCGCCCGACAGCCTCTAGAAAGAGTGGACGTCTGATGTCACCCACGCATGGCATTTGGACTTCATTGCGCATGCCCCCGCGCAGAAAACCGACGGAATTCTGATGAAGAGGAATTTGCGCCGGATGTTTTCCGAGGAAGTTACTGAGACTGCCAGGCGATTAGCACAACTTTTTTTTTTAAATTCTAGAGAGACGATGTCAGACTAACGGTGTCTGCGGTTTCTTTTTCTTTAGTATTTTTGTGAAATGTCTCTTCCTGAAACTCATTTTAGTTAGTATATCTCTCTTCCTGTTAACATCCAGTGCTCATTTTCTTCATACATATTGAATACTGAAGTTTTCTGAAACATTTTTGAGAAGCTAGCATATTACCTCTACATCAAATTTTCAGACGAAAAATAAATGTCTGTAGGTACACCTTTATTACACTTTTAATGACCTTGCTCATAATCACTATCGTATTAACATTTTCTATTGCAGTGATTCTTATATCTCGCTTAGCAGATAAAAATGTTTGCAGAGGTTCCACATTACGAACTGATTATTTGTTTTGTATTGAATGTTCAATATTGTCTCTATTAAATAAATTAAATAGAGCTAACGTCATTGACATAGTAATTAACACCACACACAAGATTTACGAAAGACAGTGAAATAGCATTATCATCAACTCAATCTCAAGGGTGTAAAAACAACATAAAATTAATAAGTGTTTAAAACTTTTCAGGACTCCAGAGCATTTTTTTTATTATTTCATATTCAGAACCTCTCACTGTGATATACACCCCATCATATTCGTTTCACAATTTCTTCGAAAAGAGTAATATGCAATTTTTTTAAAGCCGTCTGACTAACGTTATTAGAGCAACGAGTAGCGTAAAAGACACCACTTGAAACCTACGAATCAGTTCATCTCCTAGGCCGCCGGACTCGCGAGCATTGTGAGAGGCGACTGGGCGGGGGTGGGGCTGGGGCGGGGCGGGGGCGGGGCGGGGGAGGGGCGCGCAAGCCGCCCTAATTTGCTCCAATTATCGGTGGCCAAGTCGCGCGGTCGCGAGTTCCCGATGCTATCGAGGGCAGCCGGGTGGGGGGAGGGAGAGGGGTTGAAACCCGGATGTCTGAGTTAGTGGCTGGCTGAGGGAGAAATCTGGGGGGTGTCGATATAACCATGACAAAAGAGACGCATTCAGCTAACGATCTCTATTGGTGAAGACTCGAAAAACTAATGGTTAAGGAAACATAACTCGTAATATACCTCGAGGGAAAAAAAATATCAAGAAATATGATCACCTATTTTTTTTCCTCAAATGATTCATGATACAGATGATAACTTTATGAATTCACTAAAATCCGATCCAAATGCCATTTCATTTCGTGTCATTGAGTACCAAATAAAAAGAAAAAAAACACAATTTTTTCAGTGCTGTGTTCTGGTGCACACATTTCGTAGAGAAAAATAACCATATTTTTATGCAATTTTTCTACTAAATATGAAAGGGAAACTATTGTGATTAAAATCTTCGAGGAAAAATAAGTGCTTTCATACTAACTCTGATGCTCTAATGCGAAAAAAAAAGAATTAAACGAATGATAAACAAATGCCGCTTTCTTAATCCATCACATTTCTTCGCGTATATATTATTTTTCAAATACAGGTCCAAAACGTACATTGTGAACAAACATAGCAGTTTAGTAGTTGGTTCGGAGTAATTTCTTCTCGAAAAGTTCATTGCTAAAAAACATTATCATTTTGTATTTATATTTAACAATTAGAGTCATCATGACTATCATATATACATTTTAAAGAATATGTGATATTTTATCGAATGATATTTTTGGATTGCATTACGAGTCTTAGCAAAGGCAGTCTTTAGTTCTAAAAAAGTAGGACGAAATGAAGTTCATAAAACACATTTTGAAAATGTGTGACAGAGATTCGCATGCTGAGAAAGGTGTTAATCCGGCCTCGAATTCTGTTGGTGTGAAGAGGCCCGAAAATGTTCTATGAAAGGACAAAAGCACAATAAAATGACGAGGATACTTGTGTGTGGAACAATCCAGCCCGTGCTCGAAGTGTTCTCTGGCAGCTTCCACTTGTACTCTTCGGGCCTCCTCCGTTCCAGTTAACGCAGCCCGAAGAAGTCATCGACGTTTGCGGCGCGCCGCCTCCCGCTCCGCCCAACACGGCGTATCGGAGATTTCCAGCGCCGGTCGATGGAACACGGCATCTCACCGCGCCACCCCGTCCCTGCTGCCCCTCTCCGCCCCGCCGCGCCCCGCCCCCGCCCCCGCCCCGCCCGCCACCGCCTCCCAACCCCGCTCCGCCCCATCCCGTCCCGGACCGGCCCGCCCTGCCCCGCCCCGCTCCGCTTCGCCTCGGCCCCGACCCCACCCCGCCTCGCCGCATGCTGCCCCGCCCCGCTCCGCTCCGCCCCCGCCCCGCCCGACACCGCTTCCCAACCCCGCTCCGCCCCATCCCGTCCCGCCCCGGCCCGCCCCGCCCCACTCCGCTCCGCTTCGCCTCGGCCCCGACCCCACCCCGCCTCGCCGCATGCTGCCCCGCCCCGCTCCGCTCCGCCCCCGCCCCGCCCGACACCGCTTCCCAACCCCGCTCCGCCCCATCCCGTCCCGCCCCGGCCCGCCCCGCCCCACTCCGCTCCGCTTCGCCTCGGCCCCGACCCCACCCCGCCTCGCCGCATGCTGCCCCGCCCCGCTCCGCTCCGCCCCCGCCCCGCCCGACACCGCTTCCCAACCCCGCTCCGCCCCATCCCGTCCCGCCCCGGCCCGCCCCGCCCCGGCCCGCCCCGCCCCGGCCCGCCCCGCCCCACTCCGCTCCGCTTCGCCTCGGCCCCGACCCCACCCCGCCTCGCCGCATGCTGCCCCGCCCCGCTCCGCTCCACCCCCGCCCCGCCCGACACCGCTTCCCAACCCCGCTCCGCCCCAACCCGTCCCACCCCGGCCCGCCCCGCCCCACCCCGCTCCGCTTCGCCTCGGCCCCGACCCCACCCCGCCTCGCCGCATGCTGCCCCGCCCCGCTCCGCTCCGCCCCCGCCCCGCCCGCTACCGCTTCCCAACCCCGCTCCGCCCCATCCCGTCCCGCCCCGGCCCGCCCCGCCCCACCCCGCTCCGCTTCGCCTCGGCCCCGACCCCACCCTGCCTCGCCGCATGCTGCCCCGCCCCGCTCCGCCCCGCCCCCGCCCCACCCCACCCCCCGGTCGCGGCGTGGGGCGAGCTGAAGTGCTGCAGCGCTGCCCGGAGTATCCTGACTGCCGGTTCGCGAAATCCGATGGCGCCCGCCGCCCAGCTCGGCACCGCTTCAATCGCAGCCCAGAAGAATCTCCAGGGCGAGGCGGCCGCACCTCGCCTCCCCCGAGGCAGGCTCGCGAGCCGAACGGCGGATGGCCGCAACCCAGTTGTTAGGCAGCCCCTCTCGACCAAACAGCGCATGGCCACGAGGCCGGAGAAAAGTCTGATAGACAATGCTTTAGAAATACTTTGTGTACGTGAAGATTGCAAGATTGCCCTTACCTTACAGGACATCGTTCCGCTGAAAACATCGCGAAGATTCTTATTAGATTATCCCTCCGTTCTTTTTCCGAATGTTACTATAAAAATTATGAAACTGTCGTTCAACAACACACTAAGCTGAAATATTAACCTGAAAAACCCAGTATGCAATATTTCTTGATAGTAAAAAATAGTATATAGATAGTATAAAATAATAAAAACATTTTCACGGGTTAAAAATGAGTATTATCTGTGAACGTTTTGCCAGTATCTACAGAGGTACATACAGATCGCATAAAGTGCGAAGGCGATAAAGCATTCACGTGAAAAAAACAGTAAATAGAAAGTAAAAAAGCGGTGAAGCACATATTCACAAACAAAGCCAGTAAAACAGAGTTTATTTTGAAAGGAGAATGTTGCTGTCACGTTCCAATTGTTGATTTTGAGCAGAAAATAAATAGATCAATACGTGAAGCCCAAGACAAAAATATGCCGTTTTGTTGAAAACACACGAAAAAGTAAATGTGTATTTAACGAATGTTGGTACATAACTTTCCTCTTCGATGTAATTAGCAGTTTCCATTATAAAAACCTCTGCCTAAGAGACTTGTATTTTGTAAATCTGGAAGGAAAACAACTGGTTTCATCCCAGGTCTGTAAACTGCTGTGTGTGATGACTTTCGGTGTGGAAATAAGAAGATATTTGAAAATAATATTTTTATTTTTTAATTGTCTACGTTGGGTTTTTGGTACGTTGAGGTAACCAAGATCCAGAACAGATGAAACAAAAAAGCAAAAAAAGTGCCCTTTCACTATTAATGTCATTTGCGCTCACAAGTGATCACATGGGTGGATGATAATGATTATGATGATGATGATGTTGCAGAAACGAAAGATGTGATACTGCAGCAACCCCGAGAATAGTTGTCATGAGCTCGCTTTGTTCACCAGAAATTCCACATTAATCGAAATGGAGTTGAATAGTATCTTGCTACAGCAATAATTTTAGTTTTTAAAGGCTTATTATGATGAAACATTGTTTAGTCTACTATTTGCAGACGACCAGGTGATGGCTGAAGATGAAGATGATGTAACGTATATGTTCAGAAAATTAGTAGAAGAGTATGTAAAATGGGGAATGGAAACAAATTTACAAAAAACTGTATATGTGGTGGTGGGAGGTATGCCCCATGATTTAGAGACTAGTTTAGGAATAATTAAAGGTAAAACACAATATAAGTGTTTGGGAGTCACACTAACAGCAGATGGTAGAGACGAACAGGAGGTGAAAAATAAAAATATAATAGGAAAAATAGCCACAAGACAGTTGAATCCAGTGCTATTTCAATGAAGTCAAAGAAACGCATGTATAGCCCCTACATAGAGAGTACCACACTCTACGGGGCAGAATTCTGGACACTAACAAAAAATTTGAAAGACCAACGTCAATCAACAGAAATGATGTTCTGACGAAGATGTTGTAAACTTTCTGTGTTAGATAAAATAAGAAATGATGAAATAAGAAATAAAAAGAAATTGCAAACAACCTTGAACGATACAATCGAAATGAGACAACTAAAATGGTATGGACATATGAGAAGGTTGGAATCGGATAGACTTCCTCAAAAAGTTTGGGAGTGGATACCAGATCGAAGATACAGGGGAAGACCGAGAAGAACATGGAACATAGCTATAACTGAAGCCATGGGAAAAAGGGAAATGGAGGAAAACGATGTATGGGATAAAGAGGCATGGGAATTGGGATGCGGAAAACGGCCAAGGTTGTAACAAACCGCTAGATCGATAGATAGATAGATTAGATAGATAGATAGATAGATAGATAGATAGATAGATAGATAGATAGATAGATAAAAGCTTAGTAACAGATACATCATCCTCTTTAAAAATATTGAGATTTCGAACACTGCCAAATGGTATTTGAATACCAGCTACGAGAAATAGACGACAAACACATTACACAGTACAACATGTAAGCTGCAGCAGCATTTCGCATAGAAGTCGTGTTGCGAAATCGAACTGAACATTAATAGACTGATTTGCTTATAACAAAGAGACAAAGTACAGCATAAACAAAATTCTTTAATTTGTGTGTGCTAAGTAAAAATTAAATATTTATGAAAACTTTAACAAAATCCTCCACGAACTTTCTGAGCGCCAGAAATTAGAGCTTGATTGAACGAGAACTGTCCAGGCGGCGCAAGCGACACCCCGCACGCAGAGCAACGCGGTCTGCGCGGGCGGTGGCGATGGTGACGGCGGATGCGGCGGTGGCGCAGGGCGGTGACAGTGGCGGCGACGGCGACAGCAGAGAGCAGCGGTGGTGACGGCGGCGGCGGAGGTGCAGGAGGGTGCCGGCGGCGGACGGCGGCGGCGGTGGTGGTAGCAGCGGAGGGCGGCGGCGGCGGCGTCGACAGCGGAGAGCAGTGGCGGTGACGGCGGTTGTTACGACGGCGGCGGCGGCGGTGGTAGCGGTGGAGGATGATGGCGGCGGAGGGCGGTGGCGGCGGAGGGCGGTGGCGGCGGCAGGGTGGCGGCAGGGTGGCGGCGGCGGGGCGGCGGAGGGGCGGCGGCGGCGGCGGGGCGGCGGCGGGGCGGCGGTGGGGCGGCGGCGGCGGCGGGGCGGCGGCGGGGCGGCGGCGGGGCGGCGGCGGGGCGGCGGAGGGGCGGCGGCGGCGGCGGGGCGGCGGCGGGGCGGCGGCGGGGCGGCGGCGGGGCGGCGGCGGCGGCAGCTCGTTCCGAGCTCTTGTCTGGAAATCAGGGTCGGCGCTAGCGTGTGCGGCGGCGCCCGCAATCCTGGTTTGTCGGTTGCCCGCCCGGCGCCGCGCCGCGCCGCGCCGCGCCGCGCTGCGCTGACCGCCTCTGGCCGGGTGCGGTGTCGCGTTGGCCGCGCGGTGGAGTGGTGGGCGGAAGTGATTAGTTCGCCCTGGCCCCGCCGCCGCCTGCCGGCGCTAATGAAGGGCACGCGAAACCCGAGCTCCCGTCGAACGGCCCGCCCCTGCGCCCGGCGCCTCACACGGACAGCGCGCTCAGAAAATACCGACTCCACCCCCGGGGGGGGGAGGTCACTGTTTTTTAGTACATACAATGACTGATATGGGAACAATCCATAAAAAAGGGATATTCAAGTAATTCAAGGTAATCCGAAAGTATTCAGATTTCCTTTCTGATATGACAAGTTGCGCAGGTGTAGTTTCCTTCAAATTTGTTCATTTTGAATAAGTTTTGGTGTGATATCCCTTGTAGTTGGGACGTCAATGTTAATTAGATATCATAAAAATAAATATTGCAGCACTGATACTATGAAAAACTCCTTACATTTCTTCTTGTGCTACATCGATCATGGTTTCTCAAAATGCTGAGGAATCAAAAGAAGTACAGCTATACTAGATATGGATCTCGCTGTAGATTGTATTCGATGAATGAATGGGATTGGCCGCTCTGAAAAATCCTGATTGGCTCCATTGTGTTAGGTGGAAATGATTCGAATTTGGAATAGGATAAATGAATATTTCAATGTAACATCTAATTTACTCAATGGAAATATATCATTATTAACAGTTTTTTATCATATTGTACTGAATTTGTGTCTGCATGCGGGTCATAGTGAAAATGAGAGTCATAAGAGAGAACTCGACTATTGATAGAAAACCAATCAATAAGAAAAATAATTAGGATTGAGCTTTTAGTAGATAAATTGGGTATCTACTTTGGGGACGTGTATGGTTACATGCACCCTCATAAAAAGAAAAGAAAAATCTTTAGGTTTCACACTTTATTTTACTAAAAGGGTATAAAAAATCACAATATTTTAGACACTTA
Organism: Gryllus longicercus; assembly: GCA_038098605.1. NCBI lineage: Eukaryota > Metazoa > Arthropoda > Insecta > Orthoptera > Gryllidae > Gryllus > Gryllus longicercus. The sequence continues at coordinate 975,142 of JAZDUA010000478.1, read as the reverse complement.
ATGCAAGACCTAATTGAAATTGACACAAACAATACACATCGCTGAATTTTCCCTTCCATGCAGAATTTATTTCAGGTGTCGTTTGTGTGTGTGCTGTAAAAGACGAAAATGTGTATCTCTATTGAATTGTCTTCATGCTTTCAAAAAATGTGCATTTTCTCTATGAATGGCACGTAACTTAGTTAAGGTCGTAGACGGATACGTATCGTCTATTTTCAAAACGAAGTTCTTTCCACTTTGAATCGGCCATCAAAACCTAACAAAATTGCATCCACTGTCCGATTATGTTCTTTATTTGCTTCAATTATCGTTGATTCTACAACTCAACAATCGTGTGTTATGATATTCAAGTAAGCGTGTTGTTATTTCTCCATTGCTTCCGCCCGCGAACCGCAAAATACGTGTGCATTTATGCAAACTACCCACCACGCAGCACTGCCCAGAGGCGAACCTAGACTGCCGCGCATCGCAAGCATCGATTATATCGTCAAAATAACAGCTCTGTGAAACTGGCTTTCGAGCCTAAACAGTACAAAAACCGTTCAATCTCAGAACTCGTTAGTTCGTCGCTATTCTTCCGGCTCTTTGCGTTCCACTCTTTTCATTCACCCAAACTTTCCCCAACGTAGCTCCTCCTGCCCCACAGCACTCACCGTCCCCACCGCCGCCACCGCCACTACTGCCGTCCCAAACGCCTCCCCCCGCCCGCGTCACTGCCCCCGCCCCCGCCACTGCCCCCGCCCCCGCCACTGCCCCCGCCATCGCCACCGCCCCCCGACCCCGCTGCCGCCCCCCGACCCCGCTGCCGCCCCCCGACCCCGCCGCGGCCCCCCCACCGTCCCCGCCACCGCCACCGCCACCGACCCCGACCCCGCCCCCGCCCCCGCCACCACCACCGCCACCACCACCCTCTGACCGCTGACGGGTGCCGTTACGATCAATCAAAGGCATCAGGAGCCGCGGCGCCAGGTACCCATTAATTACAGCGCTACCTGTTGACAAGGGGCGCGTTCCTGCAGCCAGTGGCTCTCATTAGCCCTGGCGGCCGCGCTCGGGTGCGAAAGAGGCGGCCGGCGCGGGCGCGGGCGCGGCGAGGGCCTCCGCAGCGCCAGGAGAGCGGCACTAGAGCGCCGGCCGGGGGCGTGGAGAGGTGTTGGCGCAGGCGGGGGCTGCGCGCTGGCGTCGAGAGCAGATGCCCGGCGCACCACACACGAAACGGAATGTAAGGGAAGAATGGGAAAATGTAGGGAGACAGGCAGATGCGAAACTGAACTGGAGGGATGGAAAGGATACATCTTTTAGTGAAGGTTACTGAATACGTTGCAGTTCAGAGGTTTTTAAAGGAGCTAAACATACCATGATTTAATGTTTCGTTATTTTGTGTTACTAGATGCGTTAACCGCGAAGGTCATTAGTCCAGTAAGTGTAGTGCAGGTTTTATTTCGAGAGATGGCGGTGTTCCTCCTGGCTGGGACGTGTTCAGCGTCGACATACACAAAGCCTTGCGAGTTTTCCCCTCCAGGTTTCTCACTCAGCGACCCATCACCTCAGCTGGGATGAGCTCTAAATTCAAAGAAGAAGAAGAAGAAGAAGAAGAAGGAGAAGAAGAAGAAGAACAAGAACAAGAACAAGAACAAGAACAAGAACAAGAACAAGAACAAGAACAAGAACAAGAACAAGAACAAGAACAAGAAGAAGAAGAAGAAGAACAAGAACAAGAACAAGAAGAAGAAGAAGAAGAAGAAGAAGAAGAAGAAGAAGAAGAAGAAACAATCGTAGATGGCCCATGTCTCGTTTATTAGTGTACTGCCTTAGTGTTGCCGTGGTACTGATTAAAGATATCATGGAAAGCAACTGATCAGAAGAACCAGCCCCTACAATTCTTCAAAAATATCCCAGAACTCTGGTATCCCAGCAGCAACCGGCTAAGAATTGAGAATCGATTTGTCTTGTCGAGAGGAATCAAATGAGCCACTGATCAAGTAAGCGTTTTAGTTGATTAAAAAATAAAATAAAATTTTTTAGAGACATTTCTAAGACACTTTTGTACAAATCCATAAAATATTAACAATTATTTCCAGGAGACCGACACTCGTCGAATTTCTTCGATTGTTGGACCGGAAAAAGGCTAACCGAGAGTGGCGGTCAGACGGGCAGGCGCAAGGTACTCGATTACTGTATAAGAATTGAGCTCTTTAGAAAACGATTCGTGCTCAATGATGTATCTTGTGTTCTCATCTTGCAATCTCTGTCCAAATGTTATCAGTTGGACTTTCCGCTGTGTTTTCAAATATTATTCTGCGTGTGACAGCCACAAACTCACTAGACTATGTGCAGAGCAGAGAGACGTAAAAAAAACAATAACGCCATCTAAATACTCTTAACACGCAGAAATATAAAATTCATGTATTTTTCGTCGGAAATGTCAGCTAAATTTCCTCTGCAAAGCGGTCGACCACTTTTGATGACATCTTTACTCGAAAAGAAATCTATTTGGAAAAGGTTTAGAAATGAATTATAATGCCAAACTGGTTAGAATAAAGAATAATAAAGAACGATGTCATTCTTCACCTTGTATCTCAGAAGAGAACCTTGAGGCAGGTGACGGTACCATTTAATCGCACAGCAAACCTCACAATGCACAATACTGATGAGAAGGATTTCTTTAAAACCCAACATTCTACACCGAACAACTGCAGCCACCCATTCAATTCGTCATCCGTCCCTCATCTTCAAAACGTTTCCCCCCTCAGATTACATGCTGCAGTGTTTCTCTACCAATCAATGATCCGACCAATCCTCTCCTGCTCATTTGTTATAAATACCTCGGCTAGCAAATCTAATACTTTAAAAATCCAAATTTTGCTAAACACATTCCTTTCCACCATTCATTCACAAAATCATCCTGGTTTAAAGCAAATTCCCAATTACATAATTAATTCGGCATTACTCCGATCTCAGCTCATTGCCCCCTCTTCTCCTCTCGTTTCTATCCCAAAATCCTTCAGCTTTCATTACATTACAAAATCGGATACAAAATCCACATCACAAACAAGTTTAACGAAAAACTACCACAGTTTTTTCGCCCTCCATTACGAACATACATTCGATGTGGCTTTTCACATGTTACTTCAATCACTCACACATCACGTATCAATCGAAAACAAAAACCATTCCTGTAAATGCACAACCAATATCGGACCCAGTTCCTGAGGGCTGCTGCCCATGTATAAATAAAAAATCTCAATGCAGCAACCTCTATTGCATACCTACTCATTCTTCAAAGTGCAGCTTTTACACATTTTAATGTATCAAAAAACTCATAATTTGAACTACTGGGAGATATTTCTGTTCCTATTTTTAAATTTCTCGAAAACCTAACAAAATAACTTGTACTCCATAAGAGCGATAAATGTCTTCGAAGAATTTTGAATTAAATTCAATTGAAGCCTTATTTTACGTGGCGAGACTCAGGCCATCAGGCCCGCTCATCATTCTGACCACGCAAATTTCGCTATGCTCCTTTCAACTACTAGCAAAGGAGGTATTTCTTGGACGACGAAACAGGCGATTTGGATTTAGGACAGAGGCTTCATTTAGACTTGAGGATCTTTTACATGTAGTATACAAACATGGGGCAGCCGGCTTTACTTCTTCCCAGAAGGTAGGCGTATGAAGGCTTTTTTCGCCCTTAAAAATGCATGGCTTCGCTCGGGTTTGAACCCGTGAACTTCGGTATAACAGTCCGATACACTAACCGTTACACCATCGCCGATTATGCAATAAAACATAAAAATTATAGAACGACAATGACAAAGATCATCGATTAAACATCACAATATGTATTAACGAAGCTGCAAGGACCCTCGGCAACTCGATACATGAAGAGCGCGAAAAAATGTCTTGGAAATCGAGCTTTTTTGTCAAGGAAGACTGAATCCAAATATTGCCACTCCCAGATATTATGCTACACAGAGATTAAAGCACACTGCGCTGTATTAAAACTGAGTTGCTGAATAATAAGAGAGCATTGAGTGCAGCTGGCACGATACAATGAAAAAAATCCAGATTAAGATAGATTCCAGATACAGAAAAAAAATCCAAATTAAACTGATTTGTGGGCCTAACTACAGTAATTCCTCATTATTTGTGCGAAACCAACTTCCTAGTTAGATATATCAGATAAGAGATAATTGTGTTAAAATTTTAAAAAACTGAAATAAGCACGTCCACATACAAGTCGTAATTCGACTCATTCATTTATTTACGTAGTACCTAAAAGAAGTCCGCAATGATAAATTGAAAATGTAAGTGTTTTTAAAATATCTGAAGTAACATTTCGCAGAAACACAAATCTATGTAGTAAAAAGATAGCACCTTAGGAAAGCCAGGTATTACGGCCAAAGCAAGCTGAGAGTCGGCACATCTTTGTTACCCGCTACTTTCTTCCAATTTGCACATTCGTCTCCAGACTTCTAAGCCTACTGGTTTGTTTAGGATGTCCTGTTCAACTACACATATTTTTCAAGACACGTGCAATTTCTACCGTATATTGTTTTTTCAAAGTGTTCTCACCCAATAATATAGTTCAACAACAACAACAAAAATTATTTCCAACATTGTAAATACATTCGTTCCTTGTATTAGTTTAAATATATCCACGTAGCGCGTAAATATTATTAATTCTAAATGTGTTAAACCTGAACAAATATGTGCATTAAGTAACCACCTTAAAGAGTTTTGCTTATCAATGCCCACATTTACTGCTTACTCCATTACCTGCTTTGTCTTCTGTAACGTTGTTCGCGATGACACGCATTTGACATTCGCATTTGACAGAGAAAAATTGTTGGAACGAAATCAAACTCTCTGCCTCCTACAACCTAATTACGATTGCCAGCTTGGAGTCAACCGAGAGTTTATTCTGTGGAGACAAATGATCGTTTGTGAGAACGAAAGTGCTCTTCCAGGTGGGGCGGTCGATTGTGGCAGAAACGTCGCTGCCCACTGTCAGACGGGTTGGCAACCGAACAAAGACAGCGGCAGTTTCATCAAGGGAGGCGTAATGCAGAAAGCAATAACGACGATTAGCGTTTATTTATTCACTTTTGGTTTGAACGATCTGTGTTGAAGAGGTCGGTACCGTTGCATAGAAATTCTAAAAACTACTGACCAATCCGAGTGATTTTTCATAATTTACAAGTAAAAAAGCATCTGCGAAAGTTCTTAACGACACCAATTCGATTTCATAGTCTTTCATTACATCTACACTCAGTTTGTCTCAGAAAGGAAGATTTATGTAAGAAAAAAAGGCTTGTCAGGGCCACAGAAAGATATACTTAAGAATCCCCTTTGCCCATCAAATATTAGAAAAGAAAATTTATTCTATACATGTGCCACTTATTCATTATCTACACCAATAAACGAGAAATGCATGAAATTCGTGTGCACCAGCTTGCTGTCGACTATTTTGCCACACTGTTTGCCACTACATATTGGGATCTCTGCATTAACGTAGATTGTATCTATTTGTCCCCGCATAGGAGAACAAATGTAGAAGAGAAATGGTCGGGATGATTAATACGCACGAAAGCACTGCATTTCAGATAGGAATATAGTCGCAAGACTGAAGGCCTAGCTTTATGGAGGTCTGTTTTTGTCGCAGAGCAAAAAACATGAATTCAAAAATGATCCTATTTCAGAATCATTATTGTGATCGATCATTGCAAGGAGACTTTAAAAAACGAAACACATTTAAGTGCAGAAATATAAAAGTACGTAAATGAGCTACACCTACATTTCAATTCTAAATAATTAACAATTTCCCAAAGAGCAAATTCCAAATTATAATAATAATTAATATTCATTTTAATTCTAATGAAATAAGGCGGTGTTCTTCGTAATTACTCAAATCAAAATTTTATATTCACAAAATTGTCCTAATAGTTTTGCTGGAGATAGCAGTATTTGGAGAATCCTAGTATTCCTTCGTATCAATTTCTGTCGTATTCGTAGCGTCGTTGATGACCTTTCGTTACACCTTTTTCCTGAATAGTTGTAAGTATACTTCTTGTGACTCCTAATCATCCTCGTAATAAGACGAGTTTAATTCCTTTTAAAAGATCAGTAATGGAAGAAAATTACGGACTTTGGATAGTACTTGCGAATAAATCGCGCATTTCATGAAATCTTAAATTAGAAGGTAAGTCAACCTGTCTCATTCCTGCTCTAACAATGATTTGAGATCATTGAATGCATCCAATAAGTGGATTTGTCTGTGTGTTGACATTAGAAGTGTACAAAGGCTAACATAATAAATTGTTTTAAACACTTATGCATGGAAGCTTGTACTTCACTGCTCATCGATTGGAAAGTGATATTTTCCGGTACGCGTACCAACAAACAGACGTTGTGAATACAAAATATTTCCATATAAAACAATATCTCGGGTGACGTGAATTAACGTGTCTGTCCCCTCGAATTCTGAGAATGTTACCAAGAGTATACACCTGTAACTTTCCATGAATTCGTACTAATAATAGTGTAATAAAACTAATAGTATAGTAGAAATGGAAGAGCCTAGTACGAAAGTGTCTTTAGATTTAGATATATTTAGTCAAAAAACAGTAAAAATCCTATTTGTGATGTCTTAGAAGTATTCATTTTAAAAAGATGGAATTGGCTCTTACTGTGGACTTGTCCGTCAATATTTCATTAGAATGCGAAATATTAACTTTCTTTACTACTCATGTTAATAATAATTTGATGTAAATGTAAAGTGATGCCATTTAAAGGACTTGAACCTTTAAGAGCAAAGATAGTTATATATGACCAAATAATTGAACAAGTAAATGAATTTAAATATCTTGGATATCATTTTAATTATATAAAATCAAGGGATATGGAAATAAAGCTGAACAACTTCACATATTTCTGTGGTACGTTACAGCGAACTCTACATCATAATGCGCAAAAGGAAACTCTTCTCAGATTTTACAAAGTTATTGCTTTGCCATTACTACTTTATGGAAGTGAAATCTGGACATTAACATCAGATCAGCTGCGCCGAATTGAATCTGCAGAAATGAGATTTCTTCGTTTTGTGGCAGGATATTCACTGTCAGACCACAAAAAAGTGTAGATATCATAGAAGAACTAAATGTTGAACCGGTTATAGATACCATAAAGAAATAGCGAGAAAACTGGAAAGGTCATGTCCTGAGAATGCCAGAACATAGAATAAGTAAAACTATTCTTCAATATGTACCTAAAGGAAAAAGAAGTGTAGAACGTCCCTTGAAGAGATGGCATGAACAATTCTGAGACGGAACAGACCAAGAGGTCTAATCCTTGCTGTCGATGATGATGATGATGATGTAAAATGTAATTTGTACGATTGGTAGATTCATTGATGATTCCGGGAGCGTCAACTGCTAAGGTCATTAGTGTGGTAAATGGAGTGCATGCTTTTTCCCGAGAGGTAGGGTTGATCTTCCCCCGCTGGATAGGGAGTTCCGGCGCCAACCATCGACAAGGGGGTGTCCCCTATCAGGTATCTCCCACCAGCGGATCAATGCTCCAATCGGGACAAGCTGTAAGCTCTTGCGTATAAGTAAGAGGGGGTGAAGACCGGAAAGGAAGAGGAAAGGAAATATTGAACGCGGTTCATGATTCGATTTGCGCCTGAATTCACCTAGTGGTGATGGGACAAACCACGGGAAACTACCAATCAAAGCAGCCGGGCGCTAGAATTCCCCTCCCGACAGCGACTGAATTCGACCTAGCTCACAAGATCGTGTGATAATCCATCCACCTTCAAATTCGAATCCTAGAACGTCCCGGCCAGAAGCACTGCAGTGACATCAGTTCATGCTCTGAGCTTCCTCTACCAGTAATTTTTACGAATTATTAGCGTATTCACTGAAATCAAAGAACTATTCAACATCAAGTTCACGAAATACATCTTCAAGTATGACAATTTAGATAATATTATAGTCGTTTTTCATTTATTGGAATGTTTAAAATACTACGAACAAACTAATTTAACTACGTTTAACTCCTAAAAATAAGAAATGGCTTACGTATTGACGATGCTGACTAAAAAAATACGGCAAATGACGTACTGAAATCGGGTTATAATTACGTATATGGAATTACAAGGTCCATGCCCTTCATGGCATTGCTGTCGACAGATGCAGAAGCAGTGCACCACAAAAGTCTCACCGCACTGAGCCGAATCAGGGCCTCCTATTAAAAACGGTTTTAATATTGGCTGCAACCAGGCCATTGGGAAACAACTGAAGGTGACAACACTTCCACCATCTGTTGTGACTAGAACTATGCAGTATAAGTTTTCTTTTGTTTCAAGCTGTAGCTCGTGCTACCAACATAATTTCTGTTGTTAGCACTCTCACCAGTAAGACGCCACTGTGGAGAGACTCCTGGAGCGCTGTACTTTCTACTCAGCGTCAGTAAATCTCGATAATTTCACAGAATGTTCATAAAGTACTCGAACACGTAATAGATATATTTCGCACCGTACAGAAAGGAACGAAGGACGTAGCGCGCTGACTTAGCGTTCGGAAAGCCGGGGTTCAACCCCGTGCCTGCCATCCTCATCGGGGTTTTCGTGATTTCCCTCGGTCATCCAGGCTAATGGTGAGATGATTCAACTGACAGGCCACAACCGGGAAACCGGCGCCGCTAGCCGAATTCGGTAACTACGTGAAGTCGCGAAGGCAACGCGAATTCGAGACATCTCATGCTCCTGGTTGAGTGAGCGACTAGGAATCCTGGGACCTAGCGGCGCCGAGGCCGAATTCGTTAAGTCACGAAGGTTAAGCGTCACATCGCGGGTCCCTGGTTGGTTGAGTGACCGACTAGGAACCTCGGAATCTGACACCGTCGAGGCCAATGGCCCTTCACGGGACACGCTCTTGCAAATCGGGAATACGAAATCTCTAGACTAGCCCATTCCGGCAGTCGCAGCGCCCCCTCGCACGCGGGCGCCAGCAGCCGAATCCGCCCCGAGCGCGTGGGGCGGCGTGGGCCGCTGGGCGTGGCCGCGGGGCGTGGGAGGGCGTAGGCCGCAGATGCCTCGCTCCCAGCCGCCCCTGCCCCTGCCCCTGCCCCTGCCCCTGCCCCTGCCACTCCCACCGCCCGCGCCCCGCCCCGCCCCGCGCCGCCCCTACGACGAGAGCCGCCCGCGGCAACCGTATTGATTGCACGCGGAGGGCCGGCCTGCACCGCCGCCGCCGCCGCCACCGCGCCGCGGATCGCGCCGCGCCGCGCCACGCGCCCGGACCGCCGAAACTGGCGCAGGAGGCCACGCCGCGCCACGCGCTCGCACCGCCCGCACCGCCCGCACCGCCCGCACCGCCCGCACCGGCCTCCGCGCCCTGCCCCAACCGCTGCGCCCACCGACGCCACATCCACGTCTTCGAAACATCGGTAGCTTTATATAAAAGGTTACTGAAAATCGAGGTACTGATTCCCTTCTTTTTAACACTGATGTTTTGAACTCTATGTTTTACCTGATGGGTATTTTATTTTTAAATGAAAAAAATATAATAATAAAAAACTACAATCATTTTCACATTTCTGTAATTTCACTATTCTTCAGACCAAGAGTGAAGAATAGGTCAGACGAATCTTTGTTCATAAATGTAGTTATTATGTTTCTATTACCCAGGTACATAATAAACATTTGTAAATTGTTCTGCAATATATTTGACTTTGTTTTGTTATCTAAATTTCAGTACAATGTTTTCTAAACCACAATAAATAAGACCATCATGACATGAACGCTCTCCCTGCTTCTGAACACTGATGTCAGAGAATACTAAAGTTACTGTACAAACATCGATATTTTGAAATACGGATGGCTTTGAGCCAATGCATTTTCAACATCTATTTTTAAAATCTAAATATCAGTATTTCGAAACATCGATTCTTTTGATGTGGATGTCGCATCTCTAGTCTGCACACCGCCTTCCTGCACCGCACCCTTGTGCAGAAATGTTGCCAACTTCTATGGCAGGGGAAGGGGTGTTCCCTCGAACGATTCCCTGAAACGATTGTTGGTAAATTTGGAGATGGAAGAACTTTGATACGTGCCTATTTTTTTCTAATATTTCTTATCAAAACGTCATATTTTTCACAGGTTCATTCCTGGAAATTGTCATTTATTTCAGAAAAATCTTGTTAAATACACTGTTCACATCTTATAAACAGTAAGCAAGCTTTTACTGAAGTAAAACTGGCCTCCTTGCTCGTGGGACTATGTGAAGTATCCGGAGCAACCACGAAACTCTACGGTTGAGCCAACGATTATGTCACCTGACACTCAGCAAGATTTCTCACAGTAAATGGTATGCATTTATTGGGCATGTAAAACGATCGAATAAGACCACTATTTGACAACGGTGATACATTTCATATATAAAATAATAAATCTCTCTCTCCCTTTATATATAGGTAGGTTTATGCAGCCTGGTGGCAGAATACTACAATTTACCACAATTACAATTCGGAATATTATCACAATGTGATTTTATAATAATTTAAAATAATAATATCAGTGATAACAATAAAGGCAATAAAAATAACAATAATACAACGAATTCTATTGCAAACCTATACAAATATTTTAAACCAATAAATACACGACGTTTTAACTACATTGCACTCCACTGGCGTGGAGCTAAGTAAAAGGGAGTTACACATATTACTTTTGATCCTTATTGTTTAACATGTAATAGTGTTCGGCGCGAACACGAAATCTCTTTGACTCCTCGAAACGCGTGATGTTGAACACTGCTGTTTAAGGTATTGTCAGAGCAAAATGTCACGTGTAACTTAGTTTTACGAAATTTCCCGCAACGTATTCTTCGGCAAAAATTGATCATCTTCGAGCCCTCTGCATGTTCCAGAAGTGTGTAAAATTTATTCTGAGACACCCGTGTATATTTTGTGTACTTTGTGTATCGTGCAGGTATTCCTTCGGGATTACCTTCTCAGAACATTCTCTTGCGTTTGCTCAGAATACTCTTCCAGGACATATTCGCTGGGGAAATCTTCTGCATAATGTTGAGGGTGCGCCCGCTCGGCTATTCCTGGAGCTGTCGCGATCCATTGGATCACCAACCCAACCCCGAAATATGTGCGCCCGACCCATTATAACACAATTCGTCAAAATAGTAAACAAATTTTATTAGCTACACATCCAGTCCCAGGGCATCAAATCGTGTTGTTTTAATCACATGTCGAACATTGATATATTAGTGTTTTGATTGAGAACAGTGCAGCCATCCAAGTTGGTTTCACCTTACTCAACACGCAACATCCCTTACTGATTCTACCAAAATGTTTCTTATATACTCCGCACTCTTCTCCATGCTTTTGTCATTCTCCGTCTATACACCTCCTCAATACGTTCACCCTGTTGTCTTTTGTCTTTTTCCACCCCCCAAATTCTGCAAAACCTTTATTATTTTTTTGAACAACACTATTTATTTTTTGATCAATTTCGAAGCTTATACATGATATAGTTCTCCTAGCTGCATCACTTTCTTTCCTACTCATTTATGGAACATGTATTTATTGTTACGTACAACATTATATGTAGATCTTCAGTCCTACACACTCTTTCTGCTCTTCAGTATCTTCATCATCCTCAGCTACCAAACTACTTATTTCAGTCCCTTCTTCTCTTGTCTTCCTCACCTCTCCTCTGTTATTCCTCGTTCAATAACAATGTTTCCCTCTCCTCCTTCTAAACTGTACGTATATTCTACTTCCTTTGTTAATTTCTCCTTATAACTTTACTATAATATTACAAAATACGTAGACCTATAAATAGTTTTCCAGGCGGTGATTAATATCCCATTATTCATAGAAAGTACATTATTTGGGATATTTCTCAGAATAATAGCTATTGTAGGACTACTGAATAAAAGGTGCCGACGTGTGTGGTCAAACGTCCATATGAGGCAAGAATGCATAGTGCGTCGTCTAGAAAGGCTTTTCTCTGGGGTTGCTGGCCTGTAGCAGATGTGCACAATGTACGCGTTTGTATTGTAAATCATGTTATTGCTTCGATTTCCACGCAGCGAACAGCAGCCCCTTAGGTAGAAGAGGTAGAAAGCAATTTAATTAGTTAGGAGCAATGGGTCGCATTGTAGTATTGCGGGAGGGCGTGGTCATTGTCTCGTATTGTGCACCACACCGGTCATTTGGATCTTGCCATTAGCAACAGTTAGAGGCAATGAATAGAAGGCACGTACGCAAACACACACACACACACACACACATACGCACCCAGGTGACCGCCATGCCGTCTGTCCGGCCGCCACGAAACTCTCAGACTGCTGGTTGGTTGTTAGTGATTCCGGGAGCGTCAACTCAAGAGGTCATGAGTCCCGTAAATGTAGTACATGTTTCCCCCTCGGGAGGTGACGGTGATCTACCCCCATTGGATGGCGAGATCTGGCGCTGACCTACCGTCTGCTAGCGGGGTGTCCTTCACCAGCAGGCCACCGCCACCGCCTGGACAATGTCTAAGCTCTCGAGCGGGCCCCCGGCATGTGTGGTAGTGTAGTGCCACTTAGTGTAAGTGTGAGTAAGGGGTGAGGTTAGGACAAGGAAGAGGAAGGAAAGATAGCGCGCGGTTCGTGGTACGTTTGTTAGGGTATACCCCGGGAATTTGCCTGGTGTTGATCGGTGAAACCACGGGAAATTGCGGATTATCCGAGTATAGCTTAGAGTTCCAATATCCACGATTGCTATCATTCATAGAACCTTTTCGAAAGCCCTCACTGCCACTCCCTGTAACGCTCGCTGGAAGAGCTGGAAGAGCTGGAACGCTCGCTGGAAGAGGTGTGGATCAATCAATCAATGATGCCTTATTTTCCGTGGCGAGGCTCAGGCCATGAGGCTTGCTCATCCACCTGACCACGCGAATTCCACTACGCACCTTTCACCGTCTGGCAGAGAAAGGAGGTATCACTCGGGTGACAAAACAGGCGATTTTGATTTTGCTCAGAGGTTTCTTTTAGGAGTAAGGATCTTTTAAGATTTAGGATTAAGGACATGCAGTAAATCTACAATGGGGCACCAGGCTTTTCTTTCCTTCAGAAGGAAAGCGTACGAAGGATTTTTTGACGTTAATTTTTTTTAAAAACCTTTTTTAGGTCTCGATGGCGGAGAACTACCTCTCCCCGAAGGTCGACGTCGAAACAGCCGACGATCATCCATGACGTTCGTTGTCACGCATCGGATGCGCTTTCGCACAATGATGGGTCACGGTTCGTTCCCATCACGTACACTTCACACGCGCCTCAGCTTAGTGGTACGATAATGAGATCAGGAAGCAGTGTCTCAGTCGTTTGTGGACGACATCGCGAGTATTTGTTTACAGAATTACTTCATACCATTTCTAGATGGTTCCTTGCAGCTGGGAGGATGATATGACCAATTGCATTTCTCTACCTAACTTTAATCAAAAATATGCGAGATACAGTTGGGTGTCTTAACACCTCTCCAAACTCCATACTCTTTTACAAGAAAAAGAAACGAAACTTTTCTTGCAAGGTATCGAATGTTCCATCTTTAAAATCCTCTAAAAGTGCATATAAATTGTGTTCGTAGTCATGGGTGCCTAACGCCATCATAAAATGGACAAGGTTTTTCTGTGTAGCAAAATAAATATATGTTTCCGTGTACCATTCGTTATCCCTTCTGTTCTTGTGCAATTAGCAAATAGTTCGAGGATCGGAAATGATTCGGAAAAAAATTTTTTTTTTGAGTAACAAAAGGTATAATTAGTGTGTATGAATGATCACCGAACATCTGAGTTCAGATTGAAAAAAACATTTTCAGACTGATTTATCAGCAAACCTAGTAGTCACGTTAAACACTTGGACTATGTTATTGTTGGTATAAAATGAAAAACATTTCAATTAGTTTTAATAATTGATCTTAAATCTAGTTTTACATATGTCGTGGTATTTCAAAATATTTGAAAACAGAGTAAGTAAACTGTTTTACAATTCTGTTTAATTACCCTACTTTTTTGTCATTTATATATTATATCATTGGCATAAATATTTCTTACACGCGATAGTTGTTTTACTTGTGTCCATAATTATGACAGTTTAAACTATCATCATTAAATCGGGCCAAGATCGTATGTCACTTCAGACCTAAAGTAATAATACTTATGATCACACAAAATAAATGATATCACCTTTCATTTATATTCTTAAATATTATTTTCAACATAAATATAATTTAAATTTATATTTTGAGAAAGTTACTCACCAACTAGAAACAAGAGGTTCCTGGATTTAAGAAAGAGCTATACGAAACGACAGGAATGCAGTCGCCTACTTGTCTCTTACCTGCAACAGAGAAAACAACCAAAGCGTCATTTACTAACACTTAATAAATGTAATTAACGAGTAGGAAAATAATGAAATGTATGAAGCATGTGCCAAATGATGCAAAAAGTTGCAAAAAATATAGTTGTTGAGCGGTTGATTCTAAGTGATAATGGATGAATGATCGTCTTAGACAATTAATTTTAATTTTGCATGTTTGTCTCACAACACAAAACATAGTCACCAAATTTCTTCACCATTTTCAAAACTCTAGACTTCACTTGTATGATCCTAGAACTGTACTTTTATAAAAGACGTCCCCACCCTTGACGTTAAAAACATTTCACGTCCGATGCATCACATACATTGCTCTAATTGGTTCCGCGGGCCTGTCATTTCAAAGCCACCTGCACACTCTCAAAAGAACCTGCTTGCGGCAACCCGTCACACTCCCCCTCCCTCACCCCACACACATGTTATTTACAAAGCGCTCCGCGCTCGAGATAGAGGAGTAATTGCGTGATTGCGCAGCGCTCGCCCTGCGGATCCGCAAACCAGAGACGCAGCGCCGCAGCGCAAAGCGCGCCGACGCCTCCGCGCGCGCCAGGCGGCTATTCGCGGCGCGCGGCGCTGATAGATGGCAGCCCGGCACGGAAGCGCCGGGGACGCGGACCAACGGGCGCAACCCAAGAAACGCGCGCAAGCGCACGCACCCTTTTAATTACTCTGCGGTTCCGATCCAATTGGAAATTTCCGTGTGAACCGGCGTGTCCTTTCAGGTGCTCACTTCCCAGAGGCTCGCAACGCGAATAACCAGGCTTTCGATACAGTACTTCCGGTAATAGAGCACGTGGAAATTATCTGAGCTGGAGAGGTGGCTCAGGGCATCGTCTGATGTCTCTGTAGTGCCTCCGACCTGGAGGTCCTAGGTTCCACTCCCGTCAGTGGCAGGACACTAGGAAGATAGCTTTCGTCTAGACACTAGGTAGGGCAGGACACTAGGTAGGTAGCTAAATGGTTAGGTCGAGTTCTGTCGCTTTCTGGAGGAGATTTCTAGCGGTCGGCTGTTCCGATCGGTATCTTTCCGAGGTTTCTCCGACCAATACCAGGCGAATGCCGGAGCAGTGCCCTAAAGAACGGGCCACGGACCGCCCGCGATCTTTCCGTCCCATTCCTTATCCAATCCTACTCCTTACTTACACACACTTACTCTTACAGGCAGTACACAACCACACATGTCGGGAGACCGGTCGGAAGCTTAGAGCTCGACTTGGCTGCGGCGGTGCCCCGCTCGTGGGAGATACCTGGTTGGGGAAAACCCTGCCAGCCGACGGTAGGTCTGCTCCGGATCTCGCCATCCAGCGGGAGGAGATCACCGCTACCTCCCGAGAAAAGACATGCACTACACTTACGGAATTAATGACAGCCTCTGAAACGCTCGGAATCATTAATCAAGCGAGCAAGCAAAATTCTCTGATAGTCCACTTCAGAGCTTTCTAGAGCAAATGTGTATATGCTGTGCTTGATAATGCTGTACAGAGTTCTAATTTCTTTGTTCGTTAAAACGTTCGTGGTTTCCTTCTTTTAGCTTTTTTTTTTTTTTTTCAAAGCGCTTGCGTAAGCACTTTGATACCGATAAAGTGATTAAATTCCGTTGAAGCACGAGAGATCTGCCAGCAGCAAGCATGATTGGAATTCTGATTTCTAATTTTAGAGAGCGCCCTGCCGTTGCAGCTGATGTGCTCCCATTCTGCATCCAGGTACCAATGTAGCTCTATGCGCCGTTTTCTGCAAGCGGAATTTTATAAGCCCTGAGTGTATTGCAGAATGCTATTGATTTTTTACTTCTTCCAGCCGTGTGTTTTGATGTTGTGTTCATTTCTCACATCAGTATGTTTCTAACACACGTATTTTTTTACTGTACTATCAAAATAACTTTGCTAATATAGCTCTTTCATTTTCAATTGAATTAATTAATTTCTTTTTTTAACATTACTTATATAGGTAATAATAAAGCAGTTGTTGGTTAAACGAGATATTTATAATACATTCTGAAACTAGATTTTCTACTCCTTTTTCATTAGCATTAATTTGACCAAGAAAATAATTCAAAAGAAGCGTAAGTCATTACGAACACTCAAAATTAGCAAACTGAATATGCACATTATAACCAAATCGCATATAACCCAGATTTGTCAATGATAAAATATTTGAAGAATTTCGAATATTTGTCACGTCCATTATAGATAGATAGATACTTATTCCTGCAGATTATGCATCCTGGTGGAAGAGCACTCCAATTTACATGTTACAATTAGGATATTATAATACAATGCAACTTTATATTATTTCAAGACAATAATAATAATAATAATAATAATAATAATAATAATAATAATAATAATAATAATATAACAACGTTAACAAAAAAGGCATAAATAACATTGACTCCATACTTCATATTATTTTATGTCTGACCTGCATAGATATTTTAAACTAATAAATACATGACATTATATTATCTAGAGTATTATGAATGGGTTAATTGAATGTAACTGAGTATCATTTAAATGCCGAGGCCAAGGCTCCCCCTTAGTTGAAATCCATTCCTGTCCTCTCGCAGCAAATAGGCGACTCCCTTCAGTGGTGGAGCCTTCAAAAACACATTACATTAGAGAAAATGTGATCGATGCAGAAGTTGGATGTTCTTGATCCAAAAAGACGATTTTATAATTATACACATTATTATACCAAAATATACGCACCTAAGCCCACCACCCCAAATTACAGGATTTTCATATTTTCTGTGAGTGTTGGTGACCTGCAAATGCTGAAATATTTTAATGTTAGGAAACTTGAAGCGTCATTCTGAGTGATCCATATTATCTCCCCCTCCCTCTCTTTCCTTAAACAAGACAATCAGGGATATTGCTTCGACTCTGAGTAAGAGTGGGGTGGTTGGTCGTTAGGTTTTGCAACCACTAGTGGTGAACCTTGACGTCTGTGACACACCTTGACGTCTGTGCTGTGAGGTAAGGTGTGTTTAATGTTCTGGACTGCATCGAAACGATATATTGTTTAAATACAATATTGTTTGTTATCCAGATGAATGTTTCACGTTCTACATTTTCAACCTTCGAAAAGGTATGTACTACAACATATCTGAATTTTTTTTCGATATCACAATACACGCTATTATGTGAAGTGTTACAGTGTGACAGTGTATCTGAAAGTATTTTCCGTTTATATAACTCTGTTTAAGTT